>JAPYZL010200402.1:0-11044 GCA_030522825.1 Platygaster orseoliae | reverse complement strand
TCAATTGATGTTTTGTTTAAGAACCATAATTTCGGAATTTCATATTGTGTCAATTAAAGATTAGTAATAGAACTTATAGAATCAATCATAATCCGAAAGTCAATTTTTTGGACAGTAAGTCCCTTTTCTCAGATCGCGTCACGAATGTTGATCTCAAGTTTTCCTAAAATGTCATCAGTCAATCAACGCATAAAATAGTTTCAGACTGAAATAAAAAAAATTTACCCACTTTAAAAGAATAATCAGCGAAACCCAAATGCGTACGACCATTTAATACATTGTAAATAAAATAAGATTCTCTGAAATAGTATGCTGTAATTTTTAAATATATATTTCGTATAAAAAAAAAATATAACAACTTTCAACACTCAGAGGCAGGAATCAGTTAAAAATGTGGCGGCTGGTGATTGCACGAACGAAACCAAAACTCATCAACTTCAGGAAAATATGTGCCTTCTCTACTTATAACCCAACGAGAATCAAAAACTCTTATACAGTCATAATTTTCTGTAAAAGTTAAAAATCTTTCATTTTATGCATAGGTATATTATTCAGAAAATCTGTGTAGAAATCTATTAAAATATCTAAAAATTGTTATAATTATATAAATCTTGAAAAGGGAACATAAAAATATAAAGAAAACACTGTAAAACTGTAAAAAAATTACATTTTACTTAAAAATTAATTGAAAAACAAACAGATACAAATCAAGGAGAAAAATACGAGTAAATGAAGAAAACCAAACATCAGTGAATTTGAAAAATCGAAAATTTAAATTTAAAATTCAAAATTTGAAATTAAATTTGAGTTCCACTTCTCTTGCACAGTTTGAATTTCAAGCACACTATTCAAGGTTTGATGCAAGAGAAGTGAAACTCAAATTTAATTTCAAATTTTGAATTTTGAATTTCAATTTTTACATCAAGGGAATGAATCGCAATGAAGAATTGATGTTATCAATTCCAAAACGAATACCTTTTCGACATTCATTGCCAAAAAATTAGGAGTGAAGTAATTGCAAATGCGGGTAATTACGAGTTTTATTTGCGTGATTTTACATACAAACGGTTGAGAGATTTAAATTTTCCTGCCTAGTGATGTCACGCTGTGCTTCGACTAATCACCGCATTTCTTTTCTCGCCGTTCAAAAATTCAAAGTTAAACACTTTTTTTCTCAAATTCGAATGATCAAATTGATAAAATTGTTACATTTTCAGTAAAAAAAATGAAAAAATTCACACAGAAAAAAAAACTTTTCAATAAAAATTTTTATTGGCAAGGAGTCTATTGATAGTTTTGTTATTGAAAAAATTTTTTTTTTTGAATTTCAATTCCAACGTAACTAATATTCATTTAGTTTCCAATTCATTCCACCAGTAAATGGAATTTTATTTGTTAAATTTCCCGCGTGCGCCAACTGAACGCGCAGTTAAATCTTTCCGACAATCGTCAGCTGATTTCGATTTCACTCCCTTGAGTAGAGAAGTTTCACTTCAATACTCAAAATCTTGGATATTTTCGAAACTATAGTATCGAATTCTAGAAATCTATATGGCAATCAACTAAAATACTTGATATTTATGAAAACATTGGACAAGTTATAAAAATTTCTGCATAGAAATCTATGAAAATACGAAAAAATGGTTAGAATTAGATTAATCTTAACTAAATAAAAATAAAAAAAACGGAAATACTGTATATCTGTATGAAAATTACAGTTTAATTAAAAATAATTAAAATACTCAAAATTTTTTATATTTTCGAAACTATAGCTTCAAATTCTATAAATATATATAGCAATCAACAAAAAACCCTAATATTTATAAAAATATTGAACAAGTTTTAAAAATTTCTGTATAGAATCGTATTAAAATACTAAATAAAAAAAAGTAATATTCATTAAAATACTAAACAAGTTATAAAAACTTCATATAAAAAAATGCTACTGATACTAAGATTTTATTATATAAATACTCACAAACTATGTAAATACTATATTTTTTTAATTTTAAGAAACATTAAAATTAAGCATATCATTCTGAAAATATGCACAGCAATCTATAAAAATATCAGGAAATCGTTTGCATTGTATAAATAATAAAAAAATAAGAAAAAAACTCTATATTATGTAAATACTGTAACACTAGCAATTCATAAAACAACCGAAAAATATTCCAAAACTTTCTAAATAACATTAGATTAAACACGAAAATTCTAGAAATTCATAAATTACTCGAAGCCAGTGTAAATGTTGGTTTATCAAAAATCATTAAAAATTTATGAAAAATGTAACAACTTTGATAAATGAATCATCGAATGCTATATAATGTTATATAGCAATTTTATTAAATCCCTCAAATGTATAAATACTGAAAAAATCTTTAAAAAACTGATAGTAAAAAAAAGACAGAAAAAATTTTAACTTCAGTGACCCGAAAATCACGAAAATTGAATTCCATTACATTAAAGTACGTTTGTAAAAAATGTGCGACTTTTCTTTGTAAAAAAAAAAATTATAGATAACTTCTGATAACAAATCGAAAATTTCTAGTAGTTTTTTATAGTTTAATGATTATCATTCACAAATCCCCAAAGACTTTGATTTTTACAAAAACCTTTGCAAAACTTCTAATACAAATTTTTATAAGGTCGACATTTTAAAACAATGAAAATTAGGTTCAAAATATAACAATCATGTTACAAATTGAAACTAGGATAAAAAAAATAACTAAAATTACGGAAACCATTAAAATTGCAGAAAAATAAACCATTGTCACTATGAAAACTTTAAATAATTTATAAGTTTCCCGATAATTTACTAATAATTCCCAACAGTTTCCATTACTTTCCGAAAATTACTAACATTTTTTGTCACAATCAAAAATTATAAAATACCGAAGGAAATTCATTTTTCCGAAAATTTTTGTTGCCTGCGCCCGTGAAAATAATACAACAACTTCGAGAAATATATAATCAATCTCATTAACCCGACTTCTGAAAAATACAAGGTTCGACGAGAAAGGGTTGGAAAAAGAATACATGCGGGTGATTCCATATCAGATTTGTAGTCGATATTGCAAATTTCGATGAGATACATTTTTTAATGCTTTTTATCGAAAATAAATCGACACGTGTTTTTTTATATCGCTCAAAAAAATTTTTTTGCGGAATTATGATTTTCTGAAGTTTTGATGAACTGCCTTTTTCGCAATGAGAGTCGCGTTTTACAGTCCCAATAAGTCTAAAACTGTACATCGTAGAAAAAAAAATGTATTGAAAGTAAAAATTCGGTTTTTTCTTCTTCTTTGCAATGCGTCAATAAGATAAGTTGTTTTATTAATAATTTATCAACAAAAGTTAATTTGTTTATAACAAATGCATTTTTTTTAACTTGGACCTTTTTGATTTTCTTTTTTCCATCACAAAAAATTCTCTAAAGTCTTCCGATGAACATACTAAAATTTCAGAATGGAATCAGAAGTAGATCTTGAGTTACAGAATATTCAAGACCATAATGCGCGGTCCTCGCGCTTGGTCCCATTATTGATGCTGAAAAACTCACGGAAATCGTATATTGGAACAAAATATTTTACATTTTTCAATTTTTGATACAACAATAAAAACATTTTTTTATTTCAAATTCGGTTTTCAATTACCGTCATAACTGAAAAATTCAGTTGCGCCATTTCTAACTTTTTCTTTCAGTTAGCATAGTTGAATTTTTCAGTCACAACTATAGCGCTAACGGAATACAAAACGCTAAACAACTTATTTTATTGACGCATTGCAAAGAAGAAGAAAAAACCGAATTTTTACTTTCAATACATTTTTTTTACGATGTACAGTTTTAGACTTATTGGGGCTGTAAAACGCGACTCTCATTGCGAAAAAGGCAGTTCATCAAAACTTCAAAAAATCATAATTCGGCAAAAAAATTTTTTTGAGCGATATAAAAAAACACGTGTCGATTTATTTTCGATAAAAAGCATAAAAAAATGTATCTCATCGAAATTTACAATATCGACTGCAAATCTGATATGGAATCACCCATGTATATTTGTAAATGGAGATAAGAGATAATCAGGCAAAGATAGAAAATCTATGAGCACGACCTTCCACGACGTAACCGAACCTAGATACAGGTGCCTCAAACGTGAAATAGTTATATGGATCGGGCGCGAGCAAGAGTGAGAGCACAGGTCCATGTGTTGTGCCACTTTGTTTAGACAAGAGTCAAGCCACTCTCACACTTTATTAAGTACAAGAGAACGTAACTTTTGACAGAAATCGATTTTTCAGCCTCGATTTATACACGAAAAGATTATCAATTAAAATATTTTGGACTGAACCTAACCTAAGTTTAAATTGTAGTCCTAATTTTAAAATTTGAAAACAGGAGGAGAATGTTTTTTTATTTGAATATCAGCTTGCTATAAATCATGATATAAAAACGTTGATTATTTATTGCCTGTGGAAAATTTTCGATGAATCGTAAGGTTTTTTTCGTTTTAAAAAGAGAAAATTAAAAAGCGACTGAAAATACACGCTTGGTAAATATACAAATTTCGTTGATTTCACAGGTTTCTTTCTAATTTCGTAAATAGAGAAATTAGTTTTACGATACAAGTATTTATCATTTTTGGCAGAAAATCGATTTTTTCAAGAATTCATGATTTTTAATTTCGCTGTCATCAAGTTTAGAGTTACCTCACTTTATTATAAAAATTTTGTTAAAATTCTTATTTCTAATCAGAAAATTTATGAACGTCAGTTTTTTTTTTAATATTGCAAATTCTACGAAATTTCTGAATTGTAGATTGTAAAGATTTTATCAAGAATTATGTTAGAAACTTTGAAGATTATGAAAAAAAAAACAGGAAATTTCCGGGACTGTCAAAAATTTTGAAAAATTTGTGGAGTTTCAGAAAATGTGAATAAATGTGGATTGTGCTTTCATGTATTTTTGGAACATTTTTTAATTTGTTGATAAATAAAAATGTGAAAAACTAAAAGAGTATTAGAAAATTTCATAAAATCTTAATAAGTTCTAGTTAATTGAATTATTTAAGAATTTTTTTTGATATTGATTAACGAATTTGTGAATAATTGATTATTTAACAGAATTCATCATTCCATTGTTTTTTAATATTCTTAGTAATTTAGAATAATTCAAATGATTTTTTTATTTATTGAAATAATTTTTGAAATAATTTTAGATAAATCTATGATTGAAAAATAAATAAATCTATTTAATAAATCGCTAAATAAATTTAATTATTTTTACATGTTTAATATTCTCACTCAATAGAACAACATTATATTTATTATCAAATATTGTCATAATAAAAGTTGTTCTAAATTTTTCCTTGTAAAAAATCATAATCAAATAAATTCCATTCTAAACACTGACTCCAAACAAGATAAAAATTAGGAAAATTTTCGGAAAATTCATTCAAACGTGGAAAAAATTTTTAAGTTTTTCCATTGTACAACCAACGCATAATTGCACGTATAAAAAATCGTCATCGCCGCAAATGAAAATTTCTTCGAGCAATTATTTGTTCTGCAAACACTATCTTTCCTTCAAAGAGTCCGAGGGCCATGACTGATAAGTCAGAAAACGTCACCGTCCTGACACAAAAGTCTGACGAAATTATCATACGCATTTTCTACAACAATTTCCGTATTTTTTTCGGAGAACGCAATTCCAAAATAAAAAAAAATGATGATTTATAACCTATTTAAATATATTTCAATTTTAATAATAATTATAACGTTTAAATAAAAAATTTAAATCAATTTACTTTATAACAAAAGTTATTATCTCCCAATTTCCACAATTATTTCTGAAAATTTGTACATAGGTAAATAAATAATAATCACGAAATTATGAGAAATCAACTCATGATTAAAATATTTTTAAATGACCGGGAGATTATCGAAATGTATGTATTTTACAGAATCTCAGAGTTATAATAAGATATCGATAATCCGTGAATATTTGATAAACGTATCGAAAGATAAATAAACTATTCGCAGAAAAATCATCAGACAATCAATATAACAAAAAGATAGTGGAACTTTTTATAGAATAAATCGAAATTATTGCATAAATATCTCGATGTTACTTAATGGTACAGATTTTCAAGATCGTAGTGTTGTTATACATATTTGAAGTTTGATAATATATTTTTGTAGTAATTATTGATATCATTATTGTAATATTGGTTGTAGTAAACATGAATTAAAGAAAATTTATTCATTATGTTTTTCAAGTTTTTCAATTTGCAAGAAAGTTTTTTAATAACAGTTCCTGTAGGGGAAATATAACTGAAAAATTATTAGAAAATACGAAAAATGGATTTTGAAACATTATTTTCAATAAAATTCAGTCCTAAAATTTTGTAAATATTTTTGAAAGAAAAGAAATATCATGAAAAAACGATCATAAATATTAAATGGGCCGGACAAAAATTATTCAAGTAATGTGTTGAAAATTTATTCTAATTCTATTATTATGCATTATAAAATTATAAATTAGGATCTATTAATAATAATAATTATTATTATTATATTAAAAGGATATAAAGTTAATTATAAAAAATAAAAATTATTCATAAGTAATATTTAAAATAAATTCTAATTATGAATACATAATTAATAATGCATAATTAATTTCTCGATTATTTTACATAAATTTGACGTGATTTTTGTACACAATAGATTTTATTGATAACAATTTTAATTTGTGCCATTTTCTACTAAAGTTTTGTATTGTTTATTTAATTACCTGAATTCTAGTACTATATATAAATAATATATAAATTATTATTTCTAAATTACAGTAATTATTATGAGTTATATGTGACGCGTCACGAAGAAAGGGACCTAAGAGGCATTTTATGTTAGAGTCATTTTCTTATTGAATATAAGCAGAGAATAGCCCTTATGTCTGATGCCGCTTAGGTCCCTTTCTTCGTGGCGCGTCACATATAGTATAATAAAAAAATATAATAAAAGTTATTATTTATTTATAATTTTTTAGAAATGAACAATAATGCATAATTATTGAAGCATAATCAACTACTTAATAAATTTTACAAAAATTTATCACAATCTTTGTACTTGATGGATTTTCTTGATAACAAGCTTCAATTGAGTCATTTAATATTAAAATTTTCTATTGTTTATTTAACGTATAAATATAGTTTATTGTAAAATTGTAACGCTAATATCTTTTAATAACTTATGTATTTGAAATTGTTATAAATTAAGAGTTTTGAAAATAATTCGTCAAAAGAAATCAAAACATTAACAAAATCTAAATAATTACTTGACTAGGAAAATGAAGTGAAATTCTTCCTTTATTAGAAAAACTCGTTAAGGAAAAATCATTATGAAACAAATTCCAGAGAATAAATTTGAAAAAAATGTTGCTAGATAAATATGATTAGAAATTACTAAAAACTATGAAGACTGAATCATAAAACTTTTTTTTTCGAATTCAATTCCAAGTCACTAAATTTCAAAAATATTTTGCAAGGTAAACCAATATTCTGAAAAAACGATCATGAATATGTTATGCGATAAATATTTAATTTCATCATTTTATATATAATAAAAAAAATATAATGAAATGAATTCCAGAGAATAAATAAAAAAAAGTTTGCTAAATAAACTAATTGAAACATTAATAATAATTACGAAGATTGAGTCATAAAATTTTTTTTCAAATTTAATTTTAAGTCTAAATTTCAAAAATAATTTTCAAAATAAAGAAATATAAGAAACAATTATTATAAATATTTTATGGAACAAATACTGTTTGAAAAACGTCTTTGAAATTTATTTTCAATTTCTATAACTGCATAAAGTGATTTTACATAAATTTTTACTAAACCACGTAATCTTTGGATCTAACAAATTCAAATTATTTAAATAAATAAAAAAAATTTACTCAGTAAAAATAATTACCCAAAATTTCAGAAATCAGATCACCCAAAAAACGTCCGAATTCTCCTATTTTGAAATTAAACTGTTCCTAAAGTTTGAACATGATTAAAAAATTACAAAAAATACGAAGACTCAGTCATGAAACTTTTTTCTCAAATACAATTCGGAGTCTCTAACTTTCAAAAGTATTTTTCAAGAAAAAGCAATATTTTGAAAAAACGATAATAAATATTGCTAAAGTCAAAAATTACGTTAAAAACGTGTTCAAAATTTGTTTTCAATTTCTATAGCTGCATCAAATGAATTTACATAAATTTATAAATTGCATAAATTTCAATTATAAAAATTTGAATTGCATAAGTTTGAATTCTAAAAATTTAAATTGCATAAATTTGAATTATAATAATTTGACTTGCATTAATCTGAATTATAAAAATTAGAATTGCATAAATTTGAATTATAAAAATTCAAATTGTATAAATTTAAATCATAAAAGTGAATCAAAAACTTCATTCAGTAAAATTCACTGCAAAAAACTCCAGAAAACAAATCACCCAAAAAATTTCTTCATGTTCAATTCCAAGCCTCAAAACAAAACCCAAAAAACTCTTAAATTCTCTTATATTTTGAAATATTCAACTGCTCCCAAAATTTCATGTTTTTCGTATGATTACGGAGGAAGAGGGGCGAGCGGGGAGTGGGGGGTTAGAGCGGAAGTTAAACAATGTCGAAACCTGGCGAATTAGCGGAAACCGAAACGAAAAGCGTGATTATTGCGACAAGGCAGTCGTTCTGAATCGGGAGCAGCGAGGTAGAGCTACGCGAGAGTCGGTCAAAATGCATATCTAATCGTCAAATCAACCTTTCCCTTTTTCTTGCGATCTTGCGACAAAACGGCGAATTCCTTTCGCTCTTGTGGAGCCCTGGCCGCAGCGGCGATAGCTACCGGCCCCAGCATCCACCTCGATAACCGATCAAGCAATAAGCCGAACCGGCTAGAAAACCTTATTACGCCATCGTCTGTTTACACTGGACGCGGCTTCGACTGATCGAGTCATTTTTTTTCTTTTTCACACCTTCTATTATTCTCTTTCTTCATTTTTTTCCTCTTCTTTTTACTTAGATCATGAAGCTGTGGAGTGTTGATAAAAACAATGTTCGAAAGAGACTTTTTCTTGAGGAAAGGGAAAAGTTATGTAAAGTTGTTTTTTAATTTTTTTTCTTACATTATGATTCTAGTTTTATGTTCTAATAGTTTTTTTCCCTGCAAGAAAATTTAGTGATTTTTCCTTTTTTAAATTATATATTTCATTTTTTTCATAGACATTTCAAAGAATCGAAGTTTCCAGTTCGCTCTATAAATAAAGTACGAACAAAATTATCCACTAAAAATAGTTCTCTAATCTTCGAATACTTCCAGAACGTATTATACACTATTTATCTGCCATTTTACGAAGAATCAGTCATTGCAAAAAATTGATTTGTTTTACATCATTTCGTTGAATCTTTTAAAACACTGATTATCGCATATGTATTTATATTTCCCTGTCTAGCAGGAAATATAGCAAACATTATAATCTATAATTTCCAAGAATAATGAAACTTAGATTCGTTTTCAAGTTCATCGGTTATAACTTCAGCTTGACTATTGTTAAAATTCTGGGATTTCCAAGTCTGCATGATTATTCCTTTTTTAAGTCAGTGTTCTAACTTTTTGTCGGTTATTTAACGTTTCCTGTGACTTGCATGAAATTATCACAAATATAAATTTATCATTTCTTAATGTACTCGAGTTTTAATCATTCCAAAAGTTCATTATTTATTTTATCAGTTGTAGGAACTGTAAAATTCAAGAATTTCGAAACTTCTTTATATTTTATGATGTAAAAAAAATTTTCAATCTAAATATCTTTTTTTTCTGGATATGTTTGAAATTTTATTATTATCAGATTTATTTTCAAAAATTAATTAAATTTCAAATTATGAAAATTTTCAAACAACAGTTATAATAATGAAAAAAAAAATATAATCGATTTGAATTATATAAATAAATAATAGAAATAAAAGAAAATTAAAGAACATGTGCTCACTGAAAATTTGAAGACATAATAAATGCTTTCAAGTAGTAAATATTTATGAAAATTTATGCATAATCACATTTTTCCATGAAAATCTAAAAAAGTTGAAACGTTTTCAGAATTAGGAAAAATTTTTTTAAAGTTAGACAAGTTTATAGAAAAATTTAGTTACAGTTTTCAATGATTCGTATGAGGTTTGAAATTTTGAAAATTTTCAAAAAGAAACAAAACATTGGAACTTTAAATATTTTAATATTTTTTGAAATTTCAATGAATTTGGAGAATTTGAGACCGTGTTTCAAAAATATGTGAATGGTGTTTATTATTACATCCCATTGATAAAAATGCATAGAAATATTTAAATAATTCCTGAGGAATGTTTAAAACACTTTAAAATTCAAAAATTCAAAAAGTACGAAAAATTTTGCTGAGTTGGAAAAATGTCATTGAGACTGGAAAAGCTCAAAATAATTTTTATTATGTTTTTGATATTTAGAAAAGTTCAAAAACTAGAAAAAACTTTGAAAATCACAAAGATTGTCATAATATTAGTAGATTTGACAATTTTCATAATTTTGAAAATTTTTTTGAAGCTTGTACATTGTGTTTATTTTCATATTTCATGAATTTATGTATGGGATAACTTTCGGGGTTTTCTAATGAAAATTCTAAAAAACTTAAAAGGTGTTCGAAAATTCGAAGATTCTTAAGAAATGAAAAAAATTCGTTGAATTCTATATAAAGTACGAGTTTTCATGTTTAAAAAATCAAAATATATAATGGTATATAAAACTATATAAAAACAGTAATAATATTGAAAATTTGGCAAAATAAAAATTCGATAGTCATGATTTCCAAAATCTCGATAAGAATAAAAACTATTGAAAAAAGTATAGATAAGTTTCATAAATTGTGAGTAGTATAGCTAGGACAGTTCTGGCCCACCTGCCAGCCCGGCCCCTTTTTACGTAGCCCTGAAAAGGGTGATTCCCCCCACCCCTTTTTGAGAACCA
>JAPYZL010200400.1:0-15240 GCA_030522825.1 Platygaster orseoliae | reverse complement strand
GAAATTTAGAAAATAAAAAATAAAAAAAAGAGGAGATTCGTATCATTAATCTGCCTCACTTCAACAACATTGGCTCCAAGGATCGAAATTTATTATAACGAATATTTATTTCCATGGATAGTTTTATTCAAGTTTTTACTGTTTATGGATCATCAATATTTAATTTCTGAAATTATTTAGTATTTCTGACATTTATAAAATTTTCTTGTCTTTGTATGGATTAAAAAAAAAATTCTAGAATTTATGGCCTGCAATTCAAAATTCCATAGATTTTTAGTTTTTTAATTTTTTCTCATGAAGTAGTATTTGCGTAGATTAATAGTATTTAATAGACTACAACTATTTTTGGTATTTTTTTAAATTTTTTGTATTTTTCCAGATTTTTCGAAAAATTCTAATCTTCGTAGAATCGTTTTATTTATGTAATTTTATAGGATTTTCCAGTATATTAGGAGATTTACAGTATTTTTTATAGTGTCTTTAAAATTTCTATAGATTTAAAGTTGTTTGATTGATTTTAACTAATTTCATTTTTTTTTATGAAATAATATTTGCCTAGGTTGATATTATTCTAGAATACAAGTATTTTTGGCGTTTGTCGTATTTTAAAGTAAGTTTATTATTATTTTTTTTTATCATCTACTATTTTTTTTAGATTTCTAGAATTTTATAAACTTCCAGCTCGTTTAAGAATTTTACGTAATTCTTTTTTTTTTGTATTCATACAATTTGAAGATTTTCAAATATTTCCATACATTTGTATCTATTGAAAATTTTTCCAGATTTTTAAGACGAGGGGTTCACTTTCACCTTGGCGTCTCCCTTCCTCTGATGCGCTTTTTATTCTCTACGTCTTTCTCGCACGTCAACAGCGGTCCCCTCGCCTTAACAAAATGATAATTTTCGTAGAATCGCAGTATTTATTTAATTTTGTGAGATTTTTCAGTATATTCGGAGATTCACAGTATTTTCCGTGGTGTATATAGATTTACAGAATTTAATGCTACAGAATTCAAAGTTTTTATATCTTAAGTTATCCCCCAGATTTTTGAAAAAAATAGTTTATTTATACATTTCGATCATTTTATTGACTTTGTCATTTTTTGTATTTTCAAAATTTTTTAATATTGATTTCTTTCAAAAAAATATCCAATAATTTTATTGATTTCTGAACATACTTATAAAACTCTATTTTCTAGAAAATCATATCTGTAAAGTTATATACATTCAAAATTTTCAAAGATAATGAGTCTTTTTTTGTGTGTTTTATAATAAATATAAAATTATGTAAAGTTTCAAAATGTTTTTGTAGATTTCCATTTTTTTTCATGTTTTACGTACGTTTATACAAATTTTCCAAGATTCATTAATATTAAAATATTTTCACGTTTTCTTCGTGCATTTCCGTATATTCATTTTCAGAATTCAATACTCTTCGTTAATTTTTCTGTATGTTACACACTTTAAACAACCTAATAAAAAATAAACTTTATATACCTTTTCCTTACTACATATTTCTAGAATTGTAACCTGAAGTTTTGAAATTTACAGCGGTGTTGAGTTCTTCGTATTTTATAGATTAATAGAATGCTAATCTAAAAAGATTTACAGTATTTTCAATGATGTTTGGGAAAACTACATCTACATAGGTTTGAAATGTCTCATAAATTTTTTATTTTTTTCGTATTTTTTTCCAGTTTTTGTAGCGTTTCAAAGAACTTTATAAAATTACTAGAGTTTTCATAGATTTTTGTAAACGTTTTTTTAAAATTCGATGATCTAGAATTTCAAGTTTTATAGATCGTACGTACTTGTTCAGATTTTTCAGAAAACAGTTTGTTAGTGGTTCAAAATACTTGGTGTTTTTATAATTTTTTTTCCAAACTTTTAGAATTCGATGCTCCAGAGTTCAAAGTTTCGTAGGTTTTTTAGTTCTGTTTTTTTTTTATTTATTACTGGGTTAAAACAATTTTCCATATAAATTATTTCAACCTTATTCTCGACAAACATTTAAAATTATAATTCTACTGAAATCAGGATTGTTGTTATTTTCGAATTGGTAAAAAAACAATTTATTACTTTCTCTTGATTTCAGTAAATGCATTTTTGCAAATTTTTATTATTTTTTTCATATTTTTATCAATTTATCTATTTTAAATAATAATATTATTAATCCAAGGTCTTATTTTGTTTCTGTGTGCGTATTGTCATTGATTGGTATATTCATCAGTCCTATAAATTATTTTAAAATAAAATTATAATTAATTTCTTCCAAATTTTGAGAGAGGTTAATTATTCTTCTGAAGCAAAGTTATATAAAAATTTTTAGGTTGGTGAATTTAAGAATCCTGAGTTATATATTTAAATTTGAAAAATCACAAAAAAATTTTTTAGGCTTTCTGTATTTTAGTTAGTATATTGTTGATAATGTCAAAAAATATTTCAGAAAATTGTTGAATATGAAATTGAATATTATATAAATTAAATAATATATATTATATATATAAAAATAGATTATAATAATATAATATTATATTATATATTTTTTTACGATAATTATATTATTTTTTTATTATTATATTCTATAGTAGTATATATCTAAATTGAATATTGATGAATATTGTTGAAAACTCTCACTTATTTACATCCTTTTTATTCTAACTTTTATTGATTTCTTCATTTTTCAAAAATCATTATTATCAAGTCAACGCAATATTTTCTATTGTTCATGTTCTCTCTTACCTTTATTATTCTTTTTTTTTTTACCTTTTCCATGAAGCAATACTTAATTTCATTCCATTTTCGGGACAACGTGCCTACTGTACAGAATATGTAGTAGTGTAGTGGTTTGCAAGTTTTCGAATTATTTCAAGATAAATCCGCGAGTATGAATTTCCTAATCAGTCATTGTATATGCATGAATACATGTCATCGTAGTAAAATGCAATAGTATTCAGTTATAGCAAACGATGAATCATTAGTCATTCATCTCACACAATGAGTAATTGATAAAACTGCTGATAATACGTAACATTATCTTATTCAGCGCGTACATTTTGAAACCACGTTGAATGGGCTCAATCAAGAATCGTTTCGTGATTTTTTTGTTCCCATCGCGAAATAAAACCCAATTATGTCGATGTAGGCAAACTTCGTGAAATGCGAATAAATCAATAGATGAAAAAGCCACGTATAGAACGTGAAATCGAACAATAATTATATTCATTGCAATTGAACAATCAAACATCGAATGCAGTTTGAACATTCGCACGATTTGATAACCAACGATAGAATAAGTTAATTAGAGAAATGTAGGAAATAATCAAGTGCCAAATGTTCATTGTTAATTAGTTTGAGATGTGCAAATTTTGGTAGAAGCTGGAATCGTTTTGTTAATGGAAACATTGAGAGCGCGAAAAATAATAACGTTTGAAACTGAAAATAATTGAATTCGGAGTTAATTAAGGTTTTGTCTTGCGATTCGCAAAAAAGTAAATGGGAGTGTTTGCTTCTGGAAATTGAAGTTATTTCTAGTGTTTAACGTTGATGGATGAAAAATAAAAGGTTTTAATGGAGAATTCGTTATTTTAAATCTAGAAATTCATGATTATCAGAGAAATTGTTTGAAATTTATCTTTGCTCTACTTCTATGAAATATTTTCACGTTATTTTCATAGACTTTCAGCATTGATTTTTAGAATTGTTTTAATTGCTAAGTTTGTTCAGAAATTCATTATTTAAATGAATTCCATTGTTGCGTATTAAATGATTATAATAAATGTTTTGAAATTGATAAAAGTTCATGATTTTACGTTATATATTTATACATATCTCATTATATTTATGCAATATTCTTATATTAGTGTAGATTTTTTCAACGTTATTTTTACGAGTATTTTCATAAATTACAAGCATTGATTTTTAAAAAAATTGTTATATTTACTAAACTAGTTGAGTAATTCTATATATGAATTAATTCTATTTGTGTGTAATAAATTATTATAATAAATATTTATAAATCCATAAAATATCATGTTTTTTTCTTATATATTCATATTTATATTATTCTATCAATACGAATATTCGTATTGTACATCTAATTTTTTCTCGTTATTTTTATGAGTATTTTCATAGATTTCCTGCATTGCTTTTCGTGATTGTTATTATTAGTAAAGTAATTGAGTTATTCATTATTTAAATAAATTATATTGGTGTGGATTAAATGATTATAAGAAATATTTTGAAAAACATCAAAATACGTGTTTTTTTCGTTTTATATATTCATATATTCATATCATTATATATATATGCAATATTTTTATATTATTTTATTATTACGAATATTTATATTGTGCATCAAATTTTTTACGTTATTTTTATGAGTATTTTTATAGATTTCAAGCATTAATTTTTGAAATTGGTTTCGTTTTTCATTTTGTTGTGTAATTCATTATTTTTATGAATTAAATTGCTAAGTTTTGAATGATTGTAATAAATGTTTTGAAATTCATTCAAAATTATGTTTTCTTTTTGTGAAATATTCATATTTATATTATACGTATTTATGCAACATTTATATATTATTTTATTATTACGAATATTTTAATTGTACATCTAACTTTTTAACGTCATTTTTATGAGTATCTCCATAGATTTTGGCATTGATTCAACTTCTAAAATAGTTGAGTGATATATTGTTTCAATTAATTCTACTCGTAATTTTGAAATTATTATAATAAGTATCCAGAAGTTCAATAAAACTTCAGTTACTTTTCGCTATATGTTCATATTTATATATCGTTATATTTATGCAATATATATATATATATTTTTTTTGTAAACCTTTGCTTTTGCAAAACTTTTTTTTCTGGCACGATCATTCATTGTTCTCATGACTCACACTCCAAAATTACTGATTAAAAATCCGAGCAACTTATCTCAACGCACATCAATAGCTCTCGATATCTCAATTATTCGCAGTATAAATACATAAACTTTCGGGAACAACAATAAATTTCACAAAAATCACATTCCCAAAAACTAATCCGAAACTATGTCAAAACTTGAAACACGTCTCGAGCCTTATCTCCAGCGCCATAAAAAACTAGTCACACCCGTAGATAAAAAAAATCCAAGGTGCGACAAACCCAATATTCCTCACCGTATTTCACGTATTTCCCGCTTTTCCCGTCATTTCCCTCCTCGTGATTCTCGAAAATTTCCACATCGCTTTCCGGGTCCTCGAAATTTTCGGGACCGCCGGAAAATTTCCCGGCTATTTTCGCGGAACTCGTGGGGTTCAGGTTGAAAACTTGTCGCAGTTTTTCCGAGGGATCATTTTCATGGGCCGCGACGCCGATAGCGAGGAAAATTAAGAGCGAGAGCATCTTCGTCATATTCGGGAAAGGTGGATTCCGATTTCCTCTCGAGGCTCGCGGGGACACTAAAGAGCGGCAGTTTTCATCCAGTTGGTGATAGCGGGTGAGAGATAAGGCCAGGCCCGTCTGATAACGCTCTTATCTGGCCGCACCATACGATCCGCGTACGGTACATTCCGTAAAAAAAAATACACCTGAAAGATCGTGGAACCCTTTGACCCACTTTTTCTGGATATTGACCCAAGGGGGGGGGGGGGAATGAATATTGTTGAATTGGGGATTGTAAGAATAATTTTGTAAACACTGTACACGGAAAAAAAGATTTATTGTTTAAACATACACTCAAAAACCCATTTTTTCACCTAACCAAACTATTTGGTCGTTGTTTGACCAACCAAAACTTTGTTACGCAGAACTAAATTATTCGCTACAAAATTTTTAGTCCACCCAATACACTTTTTGTTTCAGGGAACCAAAACTTTGGTTAGCCAAGTGAATGTTATGCTTTGCCAAAATGAAAATTTGTTTCCACGAATAAAATCTTTTGTTGTAGATAATTTTGTTAATTATATTTTAAGAAATGTTTTGTTTCTCTCTTTGTATAGATACTTCTCTGATCTCACATCCTCTGTCTTGTAAGTTTTGAATTTTTTCCAAAAATAATACTTTGTCTCCAGCGAAAGGAATAATCAAATACAAATATTTTTGATTTTGTGAGATTTGCAAAATATTGCTTGCCCTCACGCGTTGTTCTGGAAAATATTGATCAAATCATATATTTTCAGGGCAAAAAAAATTAATTACACAAAAAAAAAATACACTAAATGATTTATCGACCCGAAAACTCGCAAGAATTAGCTTGCAAGAGCAAATTTTTTCAATAACAAGTTGAAATGCAACAAACGAAACTCACAATTTTGTATGCATGGTTCAGATAAATAAGCAAATGCTTGCGGAGAATTAAAAAATTTTTTGTCTGTATTAAGCAAATAACTGTGTACAGTAAACCAAACAATGTATGTACAGTGAACCAAAAAATTTGTTCGACAAAAACAAACTATACAGGGTGGTCTAGTTTAAACGGATAATATTTTAACCAAATTTTTTTAATATTTTTCTGAATCGAAAAGTCCTTCGCCACTTTTCACAAAACTCAGAAACAAGAAAGTTATTCAAGTTTGAAATTTAAACAATAAACGCGCTTTTACGAGGAGTGGGAATAAAAACCACGTACCAAACTTTACCCAAATTTTCTGCATATTTTTCTGAGTAAAAAAGTCCTTCGCCACTTTTTTAAAAAACTCAAAATCAAAAAAGATACTCGAGTTGGTAGTTTCGACCAATCAGATTTCTCAGATTTCAAACTCGAATATCTTTTTAGATTTTGAGTTTTTTAAAAAGTGGTTTTTTAAAAAGTGGTTTTTTAAAAAGAGTTTTTTAAAAAGAGAAAGTTTTTTAAAAAAAACTTTCTCACTCAGAAAAATATGAAGAAAATTTTGGTAAAATTTGGTTTGCGGTTTTTATCCCCACTCCTCGAAAAAGTGCATTTACTATTCAAATTTCAAACTTGAATAACTTTTTTGATTTTAAGTTTTGTGAAAAGTGGCAGAGGACTTTTCAATTCAGAAAAATATGAAAAAAATTTGGTTAAAATATTATCCGTCTAAATTGGACCACTCTGTATATTTTATGAAAAAAACTTAGAGGAACCAAATATTTATTTGTGGCAACGAAGCATTTGGTACAGCGAACCAAATCTCGCCGAATAAATTCCTAGATTACAGCGAACCAACTTGGTTTTTAAGTGTAATTTGGAAGAAGACATTTTTTTTCCAGAGCACAATCATTATGTACAAATTTCCATTGCGTAGTAATTGTGCTCTTGTAGCAAAAAAGATTTTTTGAGGCAACAGAAAAATAAGCTACAGCTGTAAAAAAATTGGTGCTGTCAAGTTATGTTGAAACAGCACATTTTTTTGCTGATACAGCAATTTCTTTTTTTTCTGTACACGGTTTGAAGAAAAAAAGTCAAAATCATTCAAAATTTATACACTGGAATAGAACAGAACTGATAATGTGAAATTTCAGTGTGAATTTTTTAAGTGAATATATATGGAATAACAATTTTTAACAAATGAGATTGTTTCTGGAACAGTAAATGGTAGAGTAGAGAGAAGACACATTTTACAATAATATAGCAGTTTTTACAATATTATTGGAAATTTTTTCATTTCTTTTCAATTTATTACAATATTTTACAGTTAAAATTGTTGTATTGTACTAGTCATAATGTGTATGCCAGTTTTTACTTGATAATTTCGGAAAATCCAAAATCTACGAATTGCAGGCTGTATTATATAAATAATTGTTATTTTAATTATAATTATAAATGTATAAGAGTAACGAGAAAAATGAAAATTTTTTGCATTGTTTCAACTCAATGAATAGTGAGGAAAAATCTAAATTGATTACTTCATGTAAATGTATATAAAAAAAGTTATGATCATAAGTAATAAATGATGAAAACACTTAAAATACAACACACACAAAAAAGGATTTACTGTAGCAGCAAAAAATTTGCTGTTTCAGCACAACTTGACAGAACGAATTTTTTTGCAGTTGTAGCTTTTTTTGAGGCTTCAATAAGTCTTTTTTGTTGTTAGAACCCAATCATTATACATAAAATTCAACTGCATAGTTATTAAACTCTAGTAGCAAAAAAGAATTGTCGAGACAACAAAAAATAAGCTACTGCTTCAAAAAAATTCGTTCTGTCAAGTGGTGTTAAAACAGTACATTTTTTGGCTGCTACAGCAAATCCTTTTCATGTACTACTTTTTGGTATGAGATTCAAAGATTTTTTGTCTAATACTTTGAGTTTTATTTATGTTTCTCCAGTATTTATACAACTTGAAGGACTTTCTTATTATTGTAAGAAGATTTTAAAGATTTTACTCCTAGAATTCCTGGAGTTCGGTAATTTAGAAACCAAAGTTTTATAAACTGTTCATACTTATGTATACATAGATTTTTTTTTAAATACTTTGAATTAGTTAATCTCATCAAATTCATTAGTTAAAATTTGCACCATGAACGTCAATAATTTTGACTGGCTTATAAGTTGGAATTTTCGTTATTAAATAGTCAATTTCGGTAGATTTATGTGTCGAAATATCAACTTGGAAATAACCTAAATTGTTAACAAAAGTTGAAATTATACCGAACAAAGTAGTAAAAAAAAATTGACTTCACAATTTAAAAACTCTATATTATTGGATTACAAAATCTGGGATTCTCAAGTGGAAAATATTCAAATTCGAATATTTTTTTATAAATTTTGAATGAATGATAATTTTTATTAAGTAAATAAATTTTCACTGAAATTTAAATATTAATTAATTTCATATATTCAAATATATTTTTATTTTTAATAAATATTAAAGTATGTAAATATTCATATTAAAAATACTAAATTAAAAACAACTTTTGTTATTTGTGTTTTTATACTTTTAAATTGTAAGTGTCAATATGTTATATTGTAAACAATTGTTAGTTTCCTGATGAGGGCTCAATAAAATAAAAGTCGAAAGCTTGATTAAATTAAATCCTTATGATTATTATCGGGGTCTGATTTCCTTTCAAAATTAATACGCGGCTTCTTGAGATAGAGTTGATTGGACACTAAATTAAGAATTTCAATTTCATAAGTCTTCGTTTCATCAAAATCAGTATTATCAAAAGGCTACAGAAATACACATTAAAAATATTGAAATTCGAATATTCTTTAGTAAATTTTGAATGAATATCATTTTTATTAAATCAATAAACTTTTATTCAAATAAAAATATTAAATAATTTCATATATTCAAATATTTTTCAATAAATACTTGAGTATTTATATATTCATATTAAGAATACTGAAGTAAGAACTTGTAAAACAACTTTTGTTATTTGTGTTTTTGTACTTTTATATTGTAAGTGTCAATATGTTATATTGTAAAAAATTGTTACAGTTTCCTGATGAGGGCTCAATAAAATAAGAGTTGGAAGCTTGATTTAAATAAAATCTTTATGTTTGTTGAAGGAGTTTGATTTCCTTTTAACATTAATACGTGGCTCCTTGAAATCGAGTTGATTGAACACTAAAGTAAGAATTTCAATTTCATAAATCTTCGTTCCGTCAAAATCAGTATTTCCAAAAGGCTACAGAAATACAAATTAAAAATATTCAAATTCGAATATTCTTTAAAAAATTTTAAATAAATGTTCATTGTCATGAAATAAATAAATTTTTATTCAAATAAAAATATCAGTTAATTCCATATATTCAAATATATTTTAATTAATATTTAAGCATTTAAATATTCATATTCAAAATACTTAAGTAAGAACTTGTAAAAGAACTTTGGTTATTTGTGTTTTTATACTTTTAAATTGTAAGTGTCAATATGTTATATTGTAAAAAATTGTTATAGTTTCCTGATGAGGGCTCAATATAATTAGAGTCGAAAGCTTGATTTAAATGAAATCTTTATGATTGTTAAAGGAGTCTGATTTCTTTTCAACATTAATACGTGGCTCCTTGAGATCGAATTGATTGGACACTAAGGTAAGAATTTCAATTTTATAATTCTTCATTTCGTCAAAATGAGTATTTCCAAAAGGCTACAGAAATACAAATCAAAAACATTAAAATTCAAATATTCTTCAATAATTTTGAATAAATATTAATTTTTATTGAAAAAATAAATTTTTATTGAAATAAAAAAAGTAATTAATTTCATACACTCAAATTTTTTTTAATAAATATTTAAGCATTGAAATATTCATACTCAAACACTAAAGTAAGAATTTGTAAAACAACTTTTGTTTTTTGTGTTATTATACTTTTAAATTGTAAGTGTTAATAAGTTATATTGTAAAAAATTGTTACAGTTTCCTGATGAGGGCTCATCAAAATAAGAGTCGAAAGCTTGATTTAAATGAAATCTTTATGATTGTTAAAGAAACCTATTTCCTTTCAACATTAATACGTGACTCCTCGAGATCGAGTTGATTGATTCAGTTTCGTTTCGTCAAAATCAGTATTTCCAAAAGGCTACAGAAATACAAATTTTATATTTCAATTTCCGTTAACCTCGTATGAAAACTCTTTGTGTAGAAACACGATAAAATTAATGAAGCAGTTTGAGCGTGAATTATTTGTGTTGGCAAATAACTTGAGCTTAAAGAATAAAAAAAAAACTGTTTCCGCCCGGGATCGAACCGGGGACCTTCTGCGTGTTAGGCAGATGTGATAACCATTACACCACGGAAACAGATATTAATTGGTTGTCACGAACGAATTTTATCAGAAACTATGAGAATTAATAAACATTTTTTATTTAATTTTACTGAATTCCACAATTTTTTGCATTTATTCCCATTAAAACTCGTTTTCACGCATTTTCATCGAAGGAAAATAAATAATATGCTATGAAAGAATAAAAACACATTTTGCAAAATGTTTGCGATTTTTTCCAAATTTTTATAAACAAAAAACTATTTTGTTAATAAAAATGCATGTTCCGTATGTAAACGCATTTTGCAAATTTGTCCCAAGAAAGATAATCATTCAGTGGAGCTAATACTAAGTTTGCAAAATTATGTTTGAATGTTTTTTCAATACAATTGTATTTAAATATAGCATTATTATCAAGAGGCATTGTTTAAACATTTTCCGGACCGCGGATCGCTCAGCGAAATTCAATGTGCAGTTTCTACGTCACTTTGAAAATAATGGGTGATGTTTCAAATTGTTTGTAATTTTTTTGATTTCATCGACTTTTTAATGTCTATTTCTACTGGACTTAAATAAATTGTCCCAAAGTTACCAAAATCATTATTTTAAAAGTTTATAGTTTGTAAAATCATAAGACAATTTTTCCATTGCCATTTTTCGGAAGACTCAATATCAAAAAAGATATTGAAATTTGAAATTTGACTAATAAACTCACTCTTGTATGGGGATAAAAATCACAACGCTAAATTTACATTAATTTTTACAATATTTTGCTGAGTAGAAAAGTCCTTTACAGTTTTTCGAAATAATCAAAAAAGATATTCGAGTTTGAAATCTAAGAAATCTATTTAATTTTGAGTTTTGTGAAAAGTGGAAAGAACTTTGAATACTACTTAAGTAACAAATTTGAATATCTTTTTTGATTTTGCGTTTTTCGAAAAGTGACGAAGAAAATAAAATGTTAAATTTTTGCAAGGAATCTGACATTTGTTTTATATACAAGTATTTGGAACACTCTGTATATTCCTCTCAAAATTGATTCGTTTTAGACCTCGACCTACACATTGGCAAAAACTTTTAGCGGTAAGTTGGTTTTAGCTTTGCAAAGTTAGAATAAATCTTCAGTACTTTAAGGTACTCAGTATGCTAAAAGTTCCCTTTGCGTTTTGTATCTTGAATATTCGTTTGAGATTCAAACCGCAGCGCAATATCGAAATTCGTTATAGTTTATGTTTGACGCAGCAAAATAATGTGATTAACGATTCGTTTGTTGGTCGCAACTTTGAATCTTCTATGAATTTTGCATTTCTATTACATTCTTGAAGGTAAAATACTGACAGGCAGGAATTTATTGAACCAAGAAAATTTATTTTGAGCTCCGTATATTACTTATAAATAAACTGTCGAGTTTTTCAGAAAAATTTTCCATAAAAAAAAATTTTCCATAAAAAAAAAATTACTGTTTTCTGTGTCTTAATTTTTATTTTTTCGATCTGACTTATTTTCAAAATTCCACGAAATTTAGGCGACAAAAAGTGCAAAACGTTAATTGGTAATTTTTGCAATACCTGAAAATATTTCAGTGAACGTATTTTGATTTAGTTCTTTGTTGGAGATCAGAAAGAAAAATGAAAAAAGTTAATTGAAAAGTTTGATAATTTAATTGATATAAATTAATTACTTTTCATCAATTTAAAAGTTTAACTGATAATTTTAAGTTACGTTAAAGTGACAATGTTCTTAATAAAGCAAATTATCAATTATTATCCAAATTATTTGTAAACTTGATAATATTGTAGCTTGTAGAAATTACTGTTTTATCATTCCCGTCATGTATTTTCAAAAAATTAGCTTAAAAAATTGATCGCCGTACGATATTTACTATCATGAAGAATGAAATAGCGTACATTGAAAAAAAGATTTTCACCAAAAATTATAAATTCTAATTAAAAGGTAACAATTGAAATTGATTAAAATCATTCCACCCGGAAGAAGATACTTGTTTGAAGTAAAGAAAAATTATTTCTCTTTAAAATCAGTAAGAATCGTCTGGAATTCAGTACCAGTTATTTTTTAAGGACTGCTTTTGAATTTTCTAATAGACTTTTTTTCTTGCATTGAACCAAAAACATTGTTCACGATGAACTCGAAAATTAATGACAATACGAACTACAATAAAATAATATATTTGCCTTAAAATAATTATTATTAAAAATAATATAATCATTAAAAAGGAGAAGATTAAGTAGTTAATACAGATAAAAATGTACTCGCCGAAATCAAGTAAAGTAAAGTAAAGTATCAAGTAAACAATGGTTTTCTGCAATAATTTTTAAATTTAAATAATATTCAGGAGTCTTAACTTCTTCAACTTGAATATAATAGCAATCCTGGCTTGAAAGGAATTCAAATCTTTGATGCTTGGCTGGGATAACGTAGAAGAATTTAATTTGATAAATTGTTTCAATCAAGTGAATTATAAAAAAAAACCTAATAAGAATTAACGAAAACGTTGAAAATCCAAGAAACTTTGAATGATCTCCAGACCATAAAATTCCAGAAATTTCGAGAAATTTTAACAGAAAATCATAAGAATACCTTAAAGGATTCGGAATCTTAACCTAATTAAAAAAATCTTAAGCCTTTAATTCTATGAAAGAACTATTTTCCAAAAAATATGGAAAAATCCCACCAATTATTAAAATTTGGAACACTTCAAAAAATACAAAAATATGAAAATTCCACGTAGATATAATTTTCCCAGACATCTTTATAAATACTGAAAATCTATTAAAATAAGAAACATAGGGCATAGAATTCTATGAATCTGAAAAGCCACTAACAAATATTCAAGAAATCTATGAATATAATATATATAATCTCAACATCGTTGTAAATTTCAATATGACTGTACTTGAGCATCAAACTCTGGACATCTGTGCAATGAATATAATTCCGAAAAATCTATAAAAATAGCAAAAAATATGACAAAATTGTATGAATAACAAAATATAAAAATTTAAGAAATTCCTAATTTACCTAATAAGTACTATAAGTATTATTAGCAAAAGACGAAAATTTTAAACTAAATCAGTGATTTGAAAATCATCAATATCGAGCTCCATTACATTCCAAGCCTCGTCTACAATAGCCGCAAAAAGCCCGTTGCGGCGTTGCGATGCGGCACGCGACGCAAGAGGCCCAATAGTCCAGTGTATTTGTCATTTTTCGTGCAAAAATTAGGGGTAGAATGTCTTTTGCACAGATCGATAGTACCACTTATAACTAGTGTTTTTGCAAAAGTGCCGGGTTCTAACCCTTGCGCAAAAGCCGCCATCTTGAATTTAAGGGTGTTTTTTTAAAACCCGTATAAGTCGTTAACAATCAACTGTAGCGAAAAAATGATTACTTGTGATTTTGTAGAAAACATAATTTTCTACAACTTTTGTAGGAACATTTTTTGCGACATTTTATTATTTAACGAAATACAGTTAAAAAAGTGTAGAAAAAGAGGTTTTTTGAGAAGTTTATCAGGTATATTTCGTTACCTGTTCAAAAAAACATAAAAATCGTCGAATAACAGTTGTTTGAAATCTAATTTGCTACATTTTTTGTAAAAACACTTTTTTTATATTCTCATCGGTTTTTGTTGTACAGCGCCTCAAAAAACGATTTTTTCTCTCAACGCATGCTCGTTTAACGGTATGACGAAAGCAAAAGTTACTAACGCATTTGGGGGTAGAACTTTAATTTGACTAATCGATCTTCTTACTTATAGCGATTATTTTGACGAAATTTCCGGGTCTCAGCCCTTGCAGAAAGCCGCAATCTTGAATTTGGGGGTGTTTTGTTAAAATCCGTATATCTTGATCACTATCAGCTTTGGCGCAAAAATGAATAATAACGATTTTATGTTGTTGATGTTACAAAAACGAATTCCTTCATTTTTTGTCAAAACAATGTTTTATAACTTTTTTCGTAAATAAATAATTCTATAAAATAGGTAAGATAATAAACATGATGAAAAATCATTAAGCTTATCTCTATCTTCATCGTTCAAGATAAGTACTTGTTATTATTATGTATTGGAATCGAATTCTTCGTTGGTATCTTGAGTTTTTCACCTTGGAAAACTGGATTTTTATTTACAGGAAATAGCCACAGAATTTATTTTGTCGATTTCAGTTTTCATTTTCATGCGCAACAAGCTACATGCTTTTTGTTTCGCCATGGAAGAAGAAGAAAATTTCGATGTTTTCAAATGTTTCGTTTGCAAAAAAACAATGAATAAAGAAGATTCTCGCGTAGTACAATAGCGCAGAATCGCAAATTTCGTTTTAGCTACAAAAACAAGACGCTACAAGGAAGTTACAGATCTTTTAACGAACCTTGATAAAATTCGTGTTCATGTAAAATGTGCCAGAACTATGGACGAATTAGTTCAGCCGAAGCTGCTGCTCGTCGCAAAAGTTGTGATGGAGGAAACACATCTACACAAATGTTTGGCGAAACAACTGAGGTAAAAATATTAAACAACGAAAAAATAATATGTATGTTATAATTAGAGTTTTCCATATACAA
>JAPYZL010200398.1:0-30993 GCA_030522825.1 Platygaster orseoliae | reverse complement strand
CATTTGCGAGTAAACAAACAATGATCAGCTGATTGAAAATGACAGATTATAGAGAAAGGGCGCAACGGCGCTCCATTTACTATGATTGAGGTTGAGCATATTTCTCCTCCAGTCAATGGTGCGCGCTGATTGGTCAACTTTAAACGCGAATTTCTCCGGAAATTTTGATTTTCGCGAAAAGTTGTAGAGGAGTTTTAGTCTTAGAAAAATCCGAAAAAAATTAGGAAAATTATCGTCCGTGGTTTTTGATACACCCTGTATAATCATTTTGGAAACATTTTCTATTTTTACTCGTTATTAAACGACTGGTTCACCAACTGGTTGTTTTGTGGTATTCGTTAAATTAAATTTTGATTACTGATTCAGAAAAGTAACCAATCGTTAGCCTGAAGTTACTGTTAATAAAGCGACTTACTTTAAAATGAGTTTTTTGTTCAACTGCAAAAATTTTAAAACTCTGTCTTTTGAGAATTTCCTCATTTATTTGTTCTGCCTCAAACCACCTTGAGCTCAAACTCCAACTCTGCCCCAGATCGATAAAATCTTATCATCACGTCATGCATCATCAAACTGTAATATTGGTCGATTGTTTTACGAGATAATTTTACAGATTTACGATCTCCGATGGAAAGGTAACATATTAAAATCGATTCATTAAAACAGAAGTTTATAAAAAAAATCATGCAGCTGGAGAAGAATGGTCATCGATGATTTCGCGACAGAAAGAATGCCTGATCCATGTGAAAGCATATATCACAGGTATGTGAATTATTTTGCAAAATAAATTACGACTTACTTGAAGAGTAGATCAAACACTTATAAAAAAAAATACAAATAATTTTATCAACTCATTATGGTCAAAGTCAATAAAACAAAAGTATTATTCCCAACAATTTTGATTTCCTAAGACAAATTGTTTTTTGATTAAATTTTTCATCCTGGAAGATGTAAATGATCAAAAATGAAACTTCTTTTGGTGCTTTTTCAGAATATCTTCTGTTTTCAAACTGCCAGAAAAATCAGACTACAGTTTGATCTCCGTATACTCTATTGGTGATGAATTTCATACCTTCACTGAATTTCCTTACATTCACCGAATAGATCCTAAAACTTTAGACACTCTTGAAAGGGTAAGATTTAACGTTGATCATAAATTCTGATAGAAAAATCTGCTTATACTTAATATTTTACTCAAATTTTAAAGGTTGACGTTTCTGATAATGTGAATATTGTTAATCACACTTTACGACCACATGTAACAAAAGATGGCACTGTTTACAACATTGGAATGTCTGTTACACCAAAAGGATTTCATTACAATGTCGTTCGTTTTTTGCCAATAATGAAAAATACTGAAAGTAAGTAATTGTTTAAGAAGTTGAACATTTTGACCTTAATAATTGTGTTGAAAATATATGACTTTTTTGACATAGTTTTATGCAATGAAAAGATGAACACAACTTGGAAATTTTTTAATTTTTCAATTTTTTTTTTTTCAGAAAATACATCCAAAAATAGAAGGAACGTTTCAATGTTTGATCGAGCAAAATCGTAGCATCGATTCCTTCGAGAAGAGCTTTACACCCTTTGTATTCTCACACTTTTGGACTTACGGATAATTATTATATCATCATAGAACAGCCACTGTCTATGAAAATTAGTAAACTTGCGAGTGCTCTCATACATGGTGCGCTGATCACGAGTACTATGAAGTGGTTCGAAAATGAAAATGTTGGTAACAAGAATAGAATTTTTTAAATATTCTTGTTTTGCGAAAAGTCGTCGAGCAGTGAAAAATTCAAAATGAAAAAAGTTGTTTATTACGTGTCTTGATATTTATTTAAATATTTTTTTAATATTTTTTTTCCATTTTTTGAATATTTTAACACCTTTTTTCCACACACACTGAATTTTTTTACAAAATCAGCCAATATTTCACAACTTCAGAAATTCAATGTTGTAACATATGTATGTAAAAAATATTTTCAATATATAACGAATTATTTTTAATTAGCATATTTTTTTACGTGTCTTCAAAAATTTTTTGTGTTTCAAGAAAATAAAATATTTCAATGAAAAATTTTAAGGTTAATATATATTTCTTTTTAAACATATGATTTTCTGACAAAGTAGAAATATTAAAAACAAGTACTAATTTTGTGAATTTCGGATTTAATTATACTCAGGATATCAAATACGGACCACTTTAATATTTCTGGATTTTCAATATCAACTTAAACTAGTAAATTATTATCACTATATTCTGAATAAAACTATTCTAAAGGTCTGTGAAAATCTGAAGAACGAATTTCAACATTTGGGTTTAAAATTTCATCTTAAAAATATGAAACTGAGTTTGAATTTTTATTTAAAAATCAAAAATTGAAGGGCAGCAGAAAATGTAGTGAAAAACTAACTCAAATTGAGTACATTCCAAAATCACTAAATTCAGAATCACAAAATAAAAAAAAATTCATAAAAGGGCAGTCTTAATCTACTCTTGATACATAATTTCTCTAATTGAGTTCTTTGACTTTCAGACCTACATCAAATTAATCCCAAGAAGAACAGGAAAAGTTGAGAGAACTTTTGTGGCTGAAGGTTTCTTCTTTTTCCACATTATAAATTAATTCGAAACAAATGATGGAAATTACATAGTTATCGACGTTTGCTGTTACAAAGATTTCAAACCTTTGAAAACTTTGTATTTGGAAGCTTTGAGAGTATGGTCTTCACAAGCATACTCAAATTTAGAAATTGGATTCTGATCCTTCAGAGCCAAAGTTTTTCTAAACAAAAAAAAATTAAGAGTTTATTAAGAATTTTCCACTGGCTCTAGTGGATCACACCCAAAGTTTTTTTTTTTTTACAAAAAATCTATTTCTTTTAGAATATGCACAAAGATCCAGTATACCCAAATCTTCTCCGAGGAAAACCACTGCGTTTCGTGTTGCCGATGAAAAAACCTGCAAAAAATGTTTCAGTTCAGGAAAATTTAATACCTGATGACTTTCATAGGCAACTTTCAGAAAGAATTTTACAAGAAGAAAATTTTGAAGACGTTACTGAAAAAAGCATTTTTGAAAAACATGCAGCAGCTTTTAGGCTTTCGTCAGGGTAAATTTTCGTGACACCAGAACTCTTGTGCAATTTGGGATGCGAGGTCCCTCGTTTTTACTACGATCATTACTTATCACGAGAGTATCGTTATTTTTATGGATTGTCAAGTGATGCTGATTTGGACAATCCATCCACGGTTAGTATTCCAAAAACTTCAAACTTCTTTCTGAAATTTATCGATGTGTAATATGTTTTATCATTATTTCAAAGTTTTCATCATTATATTTTTTAAAACAAATACTATATCTATTAATCATCAAGTGTAAAATTTGTCTTTTTAGCCATTTTCTCAATATCCTTTATAACAAAAAAGTTTTGCTCAAATTCTAATGTAAACAATGACTAATATTTTTCTACAGTTGATCAAAGTCGATACAATCAAAAAAAGTAAAAAAAACTTGGTGCGAAAGAAATGCTCATCCTAGTGAACCTGTTTTTGTGCCCAGTTTAGATGCAAAGGTATACAAATACATATGATTTTTTTGCATACAAAAATTTCAAGGAAACTATTTTTCGCCAAATCTTCATTTTTCTTATTTTTTATTGAATTGACACTTGATGAATTTCGAAAACAAGTGAATTTGAGTATCTGAGAATCTAATGATGGATTTGGAAATACGTGAATGAAAAATTTTTGTTTCCTAGAATAAAGATGATGGAGTGATTGTTAGTTCAGTGATTTACGGAAACGGAGAAGGAAACAATGTAAGTTTGTTAGTATTGGATGCTGCATCATTCACTGAGATTGCTCGTGTCGATTGTGAAACTCCAAGTCCTGTCCCTCGATGCGTTCATGGATGGTTCGATTTTAACTCGACTTTATAAAACAAGAATACTCTGTGGATTATTATTTTTTTCATGTTCTATAGCTCTTGATGTCAAAGTTAGCTGATATTTTGTATCATTATTAAATAAAAAATTTCACCTACTAACGTTGCATTTTATTATTAATTTAATCATCGAAACAAGCAACTGAATAATTATTATATGAAGTCCCTAGTAAATTTTGTTGTTAAAAAAATTATCATGTTTTCATATGAAGTGTTAGTTAAGATTTGGGTTATTACATCAAAGCATTTTAATCGTATCTCTGGACAATTCAACTCGCTATCACATCAGTTTCGATCAATGAAAGATTGATTGAAATTCTGTACGGATTCGTGATCATTGCTTATAAGCTTGAAATAAAAGTCTTGTCTGTGAAAATTAAACAACACTAAAACAATCGCGAAGAACAAAGTTTGCGAAACTGCATTTGAATTAAATCCCGTATAATATTTAAACCAACCTGGAATAAGAATTTCAGATGGATCTAACAGAAATTTATAAGTTGGGAGTTATTAGAGAATCAGTAAATTTGAACTTTCCAAAATCATCTGGAAACATACAAGTAAGTCATTAATAATTACTTCAAACAGGTTTTTTATACTTTTTGTTAACAATTTAGTATCATATGACTATATTAGTTTTTCTAATTATTTCGTGATTTTAAAGTCCCTGGGGCCTAGATTCTAATACTTTTAGTATTTTTCATCTTTCTTCAGTATTGATAGAACTTAGAGGATTTTCCAATTTTATTATGGATTTGTGCATTGATTTTTACAATCCGATGCTCAAGGGCTCAAGGTTATAATAGATTTTTTTTTATTTACAATTTTATGTATTAATATTATTTTATATATTTTTAAATTTATTTATTTTTGATATTACTACAGATTTTGGAGAAAATAATAATAATAATAATAATAATAATAATAATAATAATAATAATAATAATAATAATAATAACAATTCTGTTAAAGGAAAAATTCTTCCGAAGTTAGAAATGTTGTTACTTTTCAGTTAGTAAAATTAAGAACTCTTTAGAGAAAATACATCGCTTTTTATTTAGAAGTGTTTAAAAATTTATAACAACATATAATAATTTGCTGAAAACAACACGTTGAATTTGACTTTGCATAAATGATCAATTATATTAAGCATATAATTTAATTTTGTCATTTCTTATTTATAAATACATGTTTTTCATCATTCGTGATTTTTCAGCATATGTAATTGATTTTTCACGAATATTTTTAGGTATATTTTTGACATTTTTGTGTATATTTAAGTATTTTCAATCGATCATGATGCAGCATTAAATTTGCAAAAATGTCTACAATAGTGCAAATAACGTCGTTATTACATTATTAATTAAAAAATGTTAATATTACTCTTTAAAAAAAGGTAGATAATGGTTCCAACGGAGATCACGTTTTTTGGCCAAATTATGACAATTCAGTGACATTACGGTCATGTGAAAAAGAAGTGCTGGAACCTTTGCAAGTTAAGGTAAAAGGCACAGTACCAAAATGGTTGCAAGGGACCTTGATAAGGAATGGGCCCGGCAGTCTCAAAGTTGGGCCTAACGAGTACTCGCATTGGTTCGATGGATCGCTTTGTTACATAGGTGAAAATTTTTAGAATGTTGTAAAATTGTTTCTACGAGTTCTGGTAATACAGAATGATTATTTGATATTTTAGAACCATTCATTTTCATGTTGGAAATTGAGAACTTGATTTAATTCATAAAAAGTATCTTATATAGGAAGAAAAAATAAATATCATAAATAACCTGAAAATAATGATTATTATCGTTTATTTATCTATTTATGAAGTTCTAAAAGTATATTTTTTCTGTGCTTACTGTTTTATATTAAAAAATGTCTTATACTTTATACCTTAAGCATATTTTTGCTGTATAATGTTATCATGTAATTAAATCTATTAATATTTTTTATTGGTGAGAAAAATGTAGAAAAGAGATAGAAAAAACATAAAAAACGAAAAGGTTATTGCAAATAATATTCAACCTTTGATTCACAAGTTATTAGACTGATTAAAATTACTACATGTTCAGAGCTGACTCTATGTTGCTTAAATCATAACATAGATTCGAAATTCTCCATGGGAAAATTACGTACAAAAATCGCTTCATTCAGACCGAGGTTTATAAAAAAAACCACGCTGCTGGAAGAATCGTCGTCGACGAATTTGTTACGAAAACAGTTCCTGATCCATGTGAAACCATATTCCACAGGTTTGGCCATAATTTTCACCAATGAATTTTAAATTACACTTTTATAAATCAATTTTTAAAAAGTATATTCAATTAAAGCCCACTGAAAGTGTTATACTTGCAATGTTTCAGGTTGAAATCTTTTTTTGATCCAATCGATAAATCAGATAACACAGTGGTTTCCATAAACCCACTTTGTGATGAATTATATACTTTCACTGACTACCCTTTCATTCATCGAATAGACCCAAAGACATTGGAAACTCTTAGAAGGGTAGAATTTCGATTTTTTTTTTCAGTTTTATCTACCGTTAGAGAAGGTAATATTTGTTTTTTTGGTCCAGATCAATTTGTCTGAACACGTCAACAATATTTTTAACCACACGTCTCACCCGCACTGTACCGAAAATAACCAAATTTATAATTTGGGACTGTCCGTAACTTCAGAAGGATTGGTGTATAGTTTAGTACGTTTCAATCCAGAAAAAGTCGATGATGGTATGATTTTTTCAGAAAACACGTTTGTTACAAAATTCGAATAGATAACGACAAAATTTTATTAAATCAATTTAGATTTCCATATGATGTAAATTTTATTATATTTATTAAAAATTTGCCAGACTTTCAAAAGTCAATGACAATGTATTACAAAGATCGTTTTTTGCGAAACTGAATTTCAGTCTGAACAGCGTTGCGAGTTTCTTGATTCGCAATGAAGTTTAAAAACAAATAACGTTTACAAATTTTAAGATACAAAATTTTGGAAGTTTTTTAAATGAGAAACTGATGTTGGTAAATATTATTATTGAAAAAACTAGTCAAAATAATGCTCAAATTTTTATAATTGGATTCGGATGCATGATTTTTTCATAACACAATTTCGCGACATTACCATCTTTTAACTTTTCAATCGATAAATTCGGAAATTTCAAAATCAATATTCAAAAAATCAATTTCTCTGAAAATGTGGAGAATAAGAAACTTCTATTTTTACTTTAAGTAATTCTTTGGATTCTAAATGTAAAATACTGGATTTTAGAATTAGAAATCCGAAAAGTTTATACATAATTCAAAATGTAGATACTAAATTTATAGTTTTTAAAAATTAATGCATTCAAGTTTTGATTTTGCAATGCAAACTTAAGATTATTTACCTAAAATCGTAGTATCAGTAAAATTTCCGATTGTAATTTTTTTACGTTCATTCGGTCGTTTAAAACATTCTATTTATAAATAAATTTTGATATTTCAAAATGAGCATCTTCGAATCGAAAAATTTTTCTGAAAATTATTTGTATAGTTCTAAAAATAGTTTGACACAGTTTCAGAATGGACTAATAAATACTTTACGAAGTAAACATTTTTTATTAAGACTGCGTGCTCGAATCCGGAGACGAAAGAAAGATTTTTCATGTAAACATTCAGACACTTCAATATAATAATTCACAAAAAGTATAAAAATTAGCTTATAGGATAATTTGAAATTGTTTACTTCGGATTCAATGTTATTATATTATACTCCATTCCGAAGTAATTCAATTTTTTATACTTTAATTTTTCTTTAAAAGATCGAATTCATGAACATCAAAATATTTATTTAAAAGCCATTTTGTTTAAACGAAAATGCTTAGACTCTTATTTATAACTTACAACACCAGATTTAAAATTCAATATTTGTTGTTTTATATCGAATCCGATTATGGAAACCTCAAGAAAAAGTGCACTTTCAAGAGTAAGATTTAAAAAAATCATCTTCAAATTGTTTAACTATATTGATATTGTTGAAACTATCAATTACTAAAATCTTCAATCAATAGTATTTAATGTCATTAAAAATGATTTTCAATAATAAATAACATTTATCAATCATGTATGCAGTATTAACTCTTTATTACTAATATTGCTTAAATTTTCAAAATTATTTTTAACCAAACACACAGTGATTTGACGAGTTCACTGGGAAAGCGAGTTACTTATTGAATGAGTAGACCCCAATTATTATGAAAGGAATAATTTTATTCATAAAAGTAAATAAAAATATTCCACGGGCAAATTTATTCAGATGACTCAAAAAAATCTGGTACGACATCAATGTTCGATAAAGCTGAAATTGTGGCTTCCATACCCCAAGAAGAAAGTTAGCTCTTTCGTACATGCACTCTTTTGGAATGACAGAAAATTATTTCATCATCATTGAACAACCTGTGTGCATGCAACTTAGTAAACTTGAAACATCTCACATCAAACGTGGTACCCCCAGTTTCAAGTACCATGCAGTGGTTAGAAAATGAAAACGTAATATGAATTCTTTAAAGTGTTCTTCATTAGATATTGAATACGCGCAATACATATTTATAATGAATACTATATGCATTTACATTGTATTTGTATTTAATATGTAAAATTTAAATGTGTGTTTACAACAATGAAGGATTAATTATGCTATACCTTGTTCCTTTTAGACCTACATCCATATTGTTTCCAAACAAAGAGGGTCAATAGTGAAAACTTTCATATCCGAGCCATTTTTCTTTTTCCACATAATTAATCAATTTGAGACTCTCAATGACAATTACATCGTCGTTTATGTTATTGTTTACAAAGATTCCAGAGCCTTAGAAGGTTTCAGTTTGGACACCATAAAAGTAAGAAAAAAAATTGAATACCATATTTTCTACATAAAAATGAGACTTACTTTTTCAGTTCAGTATTTTAATCGAAGGCGTGGGCAGAAAAATTTTCAGAAGGGGTTTTATAATAATATGTATATTTCTTTCGGGTTTCTATAATTATTTTATCTTTAACTATCTGGTTGTGGGAGTACGATTTTCAAATTTTTCGAATTTTAAGATTGGACAATCATACAACTTTTGAAGTCCTGAGTCGCAAGTTTTTCAAAAATGTGTTTAATATAATAGAACTCGAATTTTGTGATCTTTGAGTCACTGAGACTTAGATTCTTTTTTACATATTAATTTTCGTATTTTTTAACTTTTTTCAGTATTTACACAACTTGAAAGATTTTCTGATATTCTTATGGATTTCCGTATATCTGTCTAAGTTCTCAAATTTTATTATTTTTATAGAGTTTTGAAAAAAAAAATTTCAAAATTTTTTGTAGATATTTACAAAATTTCGAGCATTTTAAGTATTTAAATTGATTTTTAGAAAACAGTATCATTTACAAACATTTTCAGTACTTTTTTTCCATGTTTTTTTTTTTAGAACAACATAATTTTCTGATGTTTCATATCGATTTCTACAATTATATGCTCTAGGATACAAAGTTTTAAAAATTTTTAGAAAATCATCTTTTCGTAGTTTTCGATTACTAAAAGATTTATAGTGTTTCTCCCATTTTTAAAATATTTATGAAACTTTGAAGGATTTTTCTGTATTTTTTATTTTTTGTATTTTTGTAGATTACTAGACAGATTTTTAGAATTCGATGCTCTCAAATTAAAACTCTGATCGGTTTTTAAAAATGCTATATAACTCTGAGAAAATTACATTCACCTACATAAGTTTCCATATTTTTTTCTTTGAGTATTTATATAATTTTCTTTCGTTTTCAAGTATTTTCATAGGCTTTTCGTATTTCTTTGCATTGTATGTATGCTTTTTAGAATTCGAAGTTTTATATTGGCATTTTTCCAGTTTTTTCAGAAAACAGTTCTTTCATGATGTTCTCTTAATATTTTCCTCAAGCTTTGTATTTTTCGACAGATTTGCTGATATTTCTATGAATTTTTGTTTGTATATCTAGAATTTGGTATTCCAGGATTCACAATTCTTTAGATTTTTATCTTTTCCTCATACTAGTTTTTCTCTATTTACCACTGAGATGAAAAAATTTTTCATGTTTTTATTTGTTACGTTATAAAAGCCAATCATACATAAATGAAATTTTTAAAGGCAACATTCTACTGGAATAAGAATAATTGTTTCATTTTTTTCATAAATTTAAAATTTCTGAATTTCGTTTAATTTTGAGAACTTACATGAAACCATTTTTCATCTTTGTAGGTAGTATATTTTTGATGATTATTACTGACTTTATCATTTACTATTATCATATAAATCCATTATTTTTTAAACTTCGTGTTTAAATTATTCGTTATCATAACTTTTGTCTATTCTTACATGAAATAATAATTCATTTCATTTGAATTTCGGGAAGGGTTTGAGCTCCTGAAATTCCCCTTTGAATAAGCCTGATTCCAACAGTAATTTTTTATCTTTCAGAATGTACACAAAAATCCAGACTTCCCAAGTCTTCTTCGCGTGAAACCTCTGCGTTTTGTATTGCCAATGACCACCTTCGATGAAAATGTACCAACCGAGGAAAATTTAATCCCTGAGAATTTTCATCAGCAACTTTCGGGTATAAGTTTGAAAGAGGAAGAATTCAAAGAAAATATGGGAGAAATCTTCGCAAAAAAAGCAGCAGCTTACAAACTTTCGTCGGGGGACATTTTCGTGACACCAGAATTATTATGATATGGCCGAAATATCGATGAAATTGGGGAACATTGCTGTTTTTAGTGACAGTTCTACTCGCAGAAGACAAAATTGTGAATAAAAATATTCGATTTTAAATTCGCTATTAGATAGTGAAAAAAAATTGGGGATACAAGACGTTTCTAAAAAGTTATGGCCGAAAAATCGATGAAATTGGGGAAAAATGCTGTTTTTCGCGTCAGTTCAACTCGCAGAAAACAAAATTGTGAAGAAAAATATTCGATTTTTAATTCACTATTAAATAGTAAAAAAAAAATTGGGGATACAAGACGTTTCTAAAAAGTTAAAGCCGAAAATCGATGAAATTGGGGAAAAATGCTGTTTTTCGCGACAGTTCCACTCGCAGAAGACAAAATTGTGAAGAAAAAAATTCAATTTTTAATTCGCTGCTAGATAGTGAAAAAAAATTGGGGATACAAGACGTGCCTAAAAAGTTATGGCCGAAAAATCGATAAAATTTCTGAAAATTGCTGTTTTCCGCGACAGTTCGACTTCGAGAAGACGAAATTGTAAATAAAAATATTCAATTTTTAATTTGCTTATAGATAGTGGAAAAGAAATTGGGGATATAAGACGTTTCTAAAAAGTTATGGCCGAAAAATCGATGAAATTGGGGGAAAATGCTGTTTTTTGCGACAGTTCCACTCGCAGAAGACAAAATTGTGAAAAAAATATTCGATTCTTAATTCGCTATTAGATAAAGAAAAAAAATTGGGTAAACAAGACGTTTCTAAAAAGTTATGGCCGAAAAATCGATGAAATTAGGGAAAATTGCTGTTTTTCGCGAGAGTTTTACTCGCAGAAGACGAGATTGTAAATAAAAATATTCAATTTTTAATTTACTATTAGGTAGTGAAAAAAAAATTGGGATAGAAGACGTGTCTAAAAAGTTAAGGCCGAAAAATCGATAAAATAGGAAAAAATTGCGGTTTACGCGACGGTTCCACTCGGAGAAGACAAAATTTTAAATAAAAATATTCGATTTTTCATTTGCTATTAGATGGTGAAAAAAAAATGGGCGATACAAGATGTTTCTAAAAAGTCGTGGCCGAAAAATCGATAAAATTGTTGAAAATTGCTGTTTTCCGCGACAGTTCCACTCGAAGAAGACGAAAAAATTTTAGAAAAGAAAATTTTAAATAAAAATATTCGATTTTTCATTTGCAATTAGATATTGGAAAAAAAATGGGAGACACAAGACGTTTCTAAAAAGGTATTGCCGAAAAATCGATGAAATTGGGGAAAAATACCGTTTTCCGCGGCATTTTTTTTTTTTTTTTATTCAATTTGCTATTAAATAGTGTAAAAAAATTGGGGATACAAGACGTTTCTAAAAAGTAATGGATGAAAAATCGATGAAATTTGTGAAAAGAGCTGTTTTTCGCGACAGTTCCACTCGGAGAAGACAAAGTTGGAAATAAAAATATTCGATCTTTAATTTGCTATTAGATAGTGAAAAAAAAATTGGATATACAAGACGTTTCTAACAATTTATGGCCGAAAAATCGATAAAATTGCTGAAAATTTCTGTTTTCCGCAACAGTTCCACTCAGAGAAAAGAAAAATGTAAATAAAAATATTCGATTTTTAATTTGCTATTAGATAGTGGAAAATAACTTGTAAATACAAGACTTTTTTAAAAAGTTAGGGCCGAAAAATCGATAAAATATGAAAAAAAATGCTGTTTCCCGCGGCAGTTCAACTCGGAGGAGACAAAACTGTAAATAAAAATATTCGATTTTACATTTGTTATTAGATAATTGAAAAAAAAAATCGGGGATCCAAGACGTTTCTAAAAAGATATGGCCGAAAAATCGATGAAATTGGGGAAAAATGCTGTTTTTCACGACAGTTCCACTCGCAGAAAACAAAATCGTGAAGAAAAATTTTCGACTTTTAAATCACTATTACATAGCAAAAAAAATTGGGGATACAAGTCGTTTATAAAAAGTTATGGTCGAAAAATCGATAAAATTGGGGAAAAATGCTGTTTTTCGCGACAGTTCCACTCGCAGAAGACAAAATTGTGAAGAAAAATATTCGATTTAAATTTAGTATTAGATAGTGCAAAAAAAGTGGGGATACAAGACGTTTCTAAAAAGTCATGGCCGAAAAATCGATAAAATTGCTGAAAATTGCTGTTTTCCGCGACAGTTCCACTCGAAGAAGACAAAATTAAAAATAAAAATATTCGATTTTTATTTTGCTATTAGGAAGTGTAAAAAAATTGGGGATACAAGACGTTTGTGAAAAGTTAACGCCGAAAAATCGATGAAATGGGGAACAACTGCTGTTTTTCGCGACAGTGTCAAACACTAAAACATACGGAATTGAATATTATAATAAGATCGATTCGCAAAGTCTAGGTAGCAAAATGAAGCGTACATTTTTTGAAATAGGCTGTTTGACTCTTAATTAGTGTATTTCTTTAACGTTTAATAAGAGCAATAATTAAGTGTCTATCACTAACACCTACGTAATTGAATATAACAATGGGATCGATTCGCAAAGTTTAGATAGAAAAATGTCGCGTCCAATTTTCTGAATAGAGTTTTCGATTCTTAGTTAGTGTATTCATTACGCATTTAATCAGAGCATGAAGATAGTGTCATTCACTAAAACATACTCAATTAAATATCACCATAAGTTCGATTCGCAAAGTCTAGGTAGCAAAATGTAGCGAAGTTATTTTTAAATAGAGTGTTTGATTCTCAGTAAGCGTATTTATTTAACGTTTAATTTGAGCATGAGCATCGTGTCAATAGCTAAAACAAACGCAATAGAATATCACTATAAGATCGATTCGCAAAGTCTAGGTAGAAAAATGTAGCGTACTTTTTTTTAGTAAAAGTGTTTTATTCTCGGTTAGTGTATTTTTTTAATGTTTATTAAGAGCAATAATATAGTGTCAAGTATCAAAACATACGCAATTGAATATCACCATAAGATCGATGTGCAAAGTATAGGCAGCAAAATGTAGCGTACTTTTTTCTGAATACAGTTTTCGATTCTTAGTTAGTGCATTCATTCAGCATTTAGTTAAAGCATTAAGATAGTGTAAATCACTAAAACCTACGCAATCGAATATCACCATAAGATCAATTCGCAAAGTGTAGGTACAAAATGTAGCGTATTTTCTTTTTAATACAGTGTTTGATTCTCAGTAAGCGTATTTATTGAACGTTTAATTGGAGCATGAGGAGAGTGTCAATAGCTACAACAAACGCAATAGAATACCACTATAAGTTCGATTCGCAAAGTCTAGGTAGAAAAATGTAGCGTACTTTTTTTTTATTCATATGTTTGATTGTCAGTTAGTCTATTTGTTTAGTGTTCAATAAGGGCAATAATATAGTGTCAATCATTAAAACTTACGCCATTGAAAGTCACTAGAGGGTCAATTCGCGAAGCCTAGGTAGCAAAAGGTAGCGTACATTTTTTTTCCGTGTTTGATTCTTAGTTAGTGTATTAATTTACCGTTTAATTAGAGCATTATGATGTTGTCAAACACTAAAACATACGCAATTGAATATCACCATAAAATCGATTCGCAAAGTCTAGGTAGCAAAATGTAGCGTACTTTTTTTGTAATAGACTCTTTGATTCGTAATTACTGTATTTGTTTAGCGTTTAATAAGCGCAATAAATAAGTGTCAATCACTAATGCATACGCGATTGGATATCACTATAAAATCGATTCGCAAAGTCTAGGTAGCTAAATGTAGAATACTTGTTTTTAAATAGAGTGTTTGATTTACAGTACGCGTACTTATTTAGCGTATAATTGGAGAATGAAGATAGTGTCAATTGCTAAAACATACGCAATTAAATATCACTATAAGATCGATTCGCAATGTCTAGAAGGCAAAATGTAGCGCACTTTTTTCTGAATTGAGTTTTTGATGCTTAGTTAGTGTATTTCTTTAGCATATAATTAGAGCATTAAGATAGTGTCAATCACTAAAACATACGCAATTGAATATCACCATGAGATCAATTCGCAAAATCTAGGTAGCAAAATGTAGCGTACTTTTTTTTTTAGAGTGTTTGATTCTTAGTTAACGTATTTATTTAGCGTTAAATTGGAGCATGAGAATGGTGTCAATCTCTAAAACATACGCAATTGAATATAACTATAAAATCGACTCGCGAAGTCTGAGTAGCAAAACGTAGCGTACTTTTCTTCAATTAGAGTGTTTGATTCCCAATAGTGTATTTATTTAGCGTTTCATTAGGGCATCAAATAGTGTCAATCACTAAAACATTCGCAATCGAATATCACTATAAGATAGATTCGCAAAGTCTAGGTTGCAAAAGATAGCGTACATTTTTTTCAATGTAGTGTTTGATTCTTAGTTAGTGTATTAAATTAGCGTTTCATAAGAGCATCAAGATTGTGTCAATAACTCCAACAAACTCAGTTGAATATTACGATAGTATCGTTTCGCAAAGTCTAGGTAGAAAAATGTAGCGTACTTTTTTTTGAACAAAGTTTTTGATTCTTAGTTGGTGTATTTTTTTAGCGTTTAATTAGAGCAATAATAAAGTGTAAAACACAAAAACATACGAAATTGAATATCACTAGAGGATCGATACGCAAAGTCTAGGTAGCAAAATATAGCGTACATTTATTGCAAATTCAGTGTTTGATTCTCAGTGAGCCTATTTATTTAGAGGTAATTAGAGCGTTTAGTTGGTGTCAAACACTAAAGCATACAAAATCGAATATCACCATAAGAACGATTCGCAAAGCCTAGGTAGCAAAATGTAGCGTATTTTTTTTTTAATTCAGTGTTTGATTCTCAGTTAGTGTATTTATTTAGCTTTTAATTAGAGCATTAAGATAGTGTCAATCACTAAAACATACGCAATCGAATATCACTATAAGATCGATTGGCAAAGTCTAGGTAGCCAAATATAGCGTATACTTTTTTTAATCGAGTGTTTGATTCTTAGTTAGTGTATTTATTTAGCGTTTCATAAGAGCATTAAGTCTGTGTTAATTACTAAAACATTAGTCAAGAAAACTTACGCTACATTTTGCTACCTAGACTTTGCGAATCGATTTTATAGTGTTATTGAATTGCGTATGTTTTAGCGATTGACGCTATCCTCATGCTCCGATTAAACGCTAAATAAACACGCTAACTGAGAATCATACACTCTATTTAAAAAGAAATACGGTACATTTTTCTACCTAGCCTTGCTAATTTGCCTTATAGTGATAACAATTGCATATGTTTTATTGATGGTTCATATCTTAATGATATAATTAAACGATTAAAAAATACACTAACTGAGAATCAAAAAATCAAATTAAAAAAACGTACGCTACATTTTGTTACATAGACTTTGCGAATCGATTCTATGGTGATATTCAATTGCGAACGTTCAATAATTGACACAATCTTAATGCTCTTATGAAACGATAATTTGATTCACTAACTAAGAATCAAACACTCTATTAAAAAAAATGTACGCGACATTTTGTTACCTAGACGTCGCGAATCGATCCTCTGGTGAAATTGAATTGCAAATGTTTTAGTGATTGACACTCTGTTATTGCTCTTCATAAACACTAAATAAATACACTAACTGAGAATCAAACACTCTAATTAAAAAAAAGGATGCTACATTCTGCTACCTCGACTTTGCGAATCGATAATATAGTGATATCCGGTTGCGTATGTTTTAGCGATTGACACAGTCTTAATGCTCTAATGAAACGCTAAATAAATGAACTAACTAAGAATCAAAAACTGCATTAAAAAAAAGTACGCTACATTTTGCACCCTAGACTTTGCGAATCAATCCTATGGTGATATTCAGTTGCGAATGTTTAAGTAATTTAGACAATCTCAAGACTCTTATGAAACGACAATTTAATATACTAAGAATCAGACTTTCTATTAAAAAAAATGAACGCAACATTTTGCTACCTAGATTGTACGTATTGATCTTATGGTAATCTTCAATTGTGTATGATTCAGTGACTGATATTATCTTAATGCCCTAATTAAACGCTTAATAAATACACTAACTAAGAATCGAAAACTCTATTCAGAAAAAAGTACGCCACATTTTGCTACGTAGACGTTGCGAATTGATGCTACGGTGATGTTCCATTGCGGATGTTTTACTGATTGACACTTTATCATTGCTCTTATTGAACGCTAAAGAAATACACTACCTAAGAATATAACAGTCTATTTCAAATAAAATACGCTACATTTTGCTACCTAGACTTTGCGAATCGATCTTATGGAGATATTCAATTGCAAATGTTTGAGTAATTGGCATAATCTTCATGCTCTTATTAAACGATAATTTTATTCACTAACTGAGTATCAAACAGTCTATAAAAAAATTTACGCTACATTTTGCTTCCTAGATTTTGCAAATTGATCTTCTGGTGATATTCAATTGCGTATATTTTTGTTATGGACACTATCTTAATGCTCTAATTATATGCTTAATAAATACACTAACTAAGCATCAAAAACTCTATTCAGAAAATAGTATGCTACATTTTGCTACCTAGACTTTGCAAATCAATTCTATCGTCATATTTAATTGCGTATGTTTCAGGTAATGACGCTTTATAATTGCTCTTATTATACGACAGTAAAATACACTTACTGAGAACCAAACAGTCCATTTCAAAAAAAGTATCCTACATTTTGCTACTTAGAATTCGCGAATCGATCCTCCGGTGATATTCAATGATATTCAATTGCGTATCTTTCAGAGATTCACACTATATTATTGCTCTTATTAACCACTAAATAAATACACTAACTGAGAATCAAACAGTTTTAATAAAAAAAGTACGATACATTTTGCTACCTAGACTTTGCGATTCGATCTTACAGTGATACTCTATTGCGTATGTTTTAGCGATTGACACCATCCGCATGCTCCAATTGAACGGTAAATAAATACTCTAACTGAAAATCAAACACTCTAAAAAAAAAAGTACGCTACATTTTGCTACTTAGACTTCGCGAATCGATTCTCTGGTGATATTCGATTGCTTATGTTTTAGTGCTTGACACTATATTATTGCTCTTATTAAAGACTAAATGAATAAACTCACTAAGAATTAAACACTTAATTTAGACAAAAGTACGCTACATTTTGCTACATAGACTTCGCAAATCGATCCTCTGATGCTATTCAATTGTGTATGTTTTAGTGACTGTCACTATATTATTGCTCTTATTAAACACTAAGTAAATACAGTAACTGAGCATCAAATAGTCTAATTACAAAAAAGTACGCTACGTTTTGCTACCTACACTGTGCAAATCGATCTTATAGTGATATTCAAATGCGTATGTTTTAGCGATTGACACAGTCAAAATGCTTTTATGAAACGCTTAATAAATACACTAAATAAGAATCGAAAACTCTATTCAAAAAAAAGTACGTAACATTTTGCTATCCAGACTTTGCGAATCGATCCGATGGTGATATTCGATTGCGAATGTTTTAGTAATTTAGACAATTTCGAAGCTCTTATGAAACGATAATTTAATACACTAACTAAGAATCAGACACTCTATTAAAAAAAATGAACGCCACATTTTGCTACCGTGATTTTGCGTATTGATCTTATGGTGATATTCAATTGCGTATGTTTTAGTGATTGACACTATCGTAATGCACTAATTTTATGCGGAATAAATACAATACCTATGAATGGAAAACTCTATTCAGAAAAAAGTACGATACATTTTGCTACTTAGACGTTGCGAATTGATGCTACGGTGATGTTCCATTGCGTATGTTTTAGTGATTGACACTTTAATATTGCACTTATTAAACGCTAAAGAAATACACTACCTAAGAATCACCAGTCTATTTCAAAAAAAGTAGGCTACATTTTGCTACCTAGATTTTGCGAATCGATCTTATAGTGATACTCAATTGCGTATGTTTTAGCGATTCACACTATCCGCATGCTCCAATTGAACGCTAAAAAAATACGCTAAGTGAGAGTCAAACACTCTGTTTAGAAAAAATTACGCTACATTTTGCTACTTAGATTTCGCGAATCGATCCTCTGGTGATATTCAATTGCGTATGTTTTAGTGATTGACACTATATTATTACTCTTATTAGGCACTAAATAAATACACTAACTAAGAATCAAACACTTAATATAGAAAAAAATACGCTACATTTCGCTACCTAGACTTCGCATATCGATCATCTGGAGATATTCAATTGCGTATGTTTTAGTGATTGACGCTATATTATTGCTCTTATTAAACACTAAATAAATACACCAACTAAGAATCAAACACTCTAATTCAAAAAAAGGACGCTACATTTTGCTACCTATACATTGCAAATCGATGTTATAATGATATTCAATTGCGTATGTTTTAGAGATTCACACAGTCTTAATGCTTTTATGAAAGGATGATTAAATGCGCTAACTAAGAATCAAAAACTCTATTCAAAAAAAGTAGGATACTTTTTGCTACTTAGACTTTGAGAATCGATCCTATGGTAATATTCAATTGAAAATGTTTTAGTTCTTGACACAATCTTAATGCTCTTATGAAACGATAATTGGATTCTTTAACTGAGAATCAAACACTCTATAAAAAAAAATTTACGATACATTTTGCTACCTAGATTTTACGAATTGCTCATATGTTGATATTCAATTGCGTATGTTTTAGTAATGGACACTATTTTAATGCTCCAATTATATGTTTAAAAAATACACTTACTAAGCATCTAAGACTCCATTCAAAAAGAAGTATGCTACATTTTGCTACCTAGACTTTGCAAATCGATCCTACGGTGATATTCCTTTGCGTATGTTTCAGTGATGGACACTTTATAATTGCTCTTATTTAACGCCAATGAAATACAGTTACGAAAAACCATACAGTCCATTTCAAAAAAAGTACGCTACATTTTGCTACCTAGACTTTGCGAAAGGATCTTATGGAGATATTCAATTCCGTATGTTTTAGTCTATGACACCATCTTAATGCTCTCATGAAACGCTAAATAAATACTCTAACTGAGAATCAAACACTGAATTTAGAATAAAGTACGCTACATTTTGCTACCTAGAATACGCAAATCGATCCTCTGGTGATAATCAATTGCGTATATTTTAGTGATTGGCACTATACTATTGCTCTTATTTAACACTAAATAAATACACTAACTGAGAATCAAACACTCTAATTAAAAAAAAGTACACTACATTTTGCTACCTAGACTTTGCGAATCGATTTTATAGAGATTTTCAATTGCGTATGGTTTAGCGATTGACACAGTCTTAACGCTCTTATGAAACGCTTAAAAAATACATTTACTAAGAATCAAAAACTCTAAAAAAAAAAAAAGTACTCCACATTTTGCTACCTAGATTTTGCGTATTAATATTATGGTGATATTCAATTCCGTATGTTTTAGTGATTGACACATTATTATTACACTTATAAAACGCTAAAGAAATACACTACCTAAGAATCAAACAGTCTATTTCAAAAAAAGTACGCTACATTTTGCTACGTACACTTTGCGAATCGATCTTATGGAGATATTGAATTGCGTATGTTTTAGTGTTTGACACCATCCTCATGCTCTAATAAAACGCTAATTAAATAAACTAACTGAGAATCAAACACTGAATTTATAAAAAATAACGCAACATTTTGCTACTTAGAATTTGCGAATCAATCCTCTGCTGATATTCAGTTGCGTATGTTTTCGTGATTGACACTATTTTAATGCTCTAATTGAACGCTAAATGAATACACGACCATAGAATTATAAACTCTTATCAAAAAAAGTACGCTACATTTTGCTACATAGACTTTGCGAATCGATCCTATCGTAATATTCAAATGCGAATGTTTAGTAATTGACACAATCTTAATGCTCTTATGAAACGATACTTAGATTCACTGAATAATTATCAAACACTCTATAAAAAAAAATGTACACTACATTTTGCTACCTACACATTGCGAATCGATCCTATGGTGATATTCGATTGCGAATGTTTTTGTAATTTTGACAATCTTAATGCTCTTATGAAACGATAATTTTATACACTTACTAAGAATCAGACAAGCTATTACAAAAAATGTACACCACAGTTTACTACCTAGACTTTGTGAATCGATCCTATTGTGATATTCCATTGCATATGTTTAAGTGATTGACACTTTATTATTGCTCTTACTAAACGTTAGAGAAATACACCATCTAAGAATCAAACAGTCTATTTCATCGTATGTACGCTACATTTTGCAACCTAGACCTTGCGAATCGATCTTATGAAGATATTCAATTGCGTATGTGTTAGTGTTTTCCACTATCTTAATTCTCTAATTAAACGCTAAATAAATACAGTTACTGAGAATCAAACACTGAATTTAAAAAAAGTTTGCTACATTTTGCTACCTAGACTTTGCGAATGTATCTTATAGTGATATTTAAATGCGTTTGTTTTAGTATTTTACCCCATCGTAATGATCTAACTAAACGCTTAATAGATACACTAACTGAGAATCAAAAACTGAATTTAAAAAGAAGTACGCTACATGTTGCCTTTTAGACTTTGCGAATCGATCCTATGTTGATATTCAATTGCAAATGTATAGTAATTGACACAATCTTAATGCTCTTTTAAAACGATAATTTGATTCACTAACTAAGATTCAAATACTCTATTTAAAAAAATTTACGTTACATTTTGCTACGTAGATTTTGCGAATTGATCTTATGGTGATACTCAGTTGCGTATGTTTTCGTGATAGACACTATTTTAATGCTCTAATTGAACGCTAAATAAATACACAACCGAAGAATCATAAACTCTAATCAAAAAAACGTACCCTACATTTTGCTACATAGACTTTGCTAATCGATCCTATGGTAATATCAAATTGCGAATGTTTTATTAATTGACACAATCTTTATGCTCTTATGAAACGATACTTTGATTCAGTAACTGATAATCAAACACTCTATTAAAAAAAATGTACGTTACATTTTGCTACCTATACTTTGCGAATCGATCTTATTGTGATATTCGATTGCGTATGTTTCAGTGATTGACGCTATAGTATTGCCTATATAAAACACTAAATAAATACATTAACTGAGAACCAAACACTCTATTTAAAAAATAGTACGCTACATTTTGCTACCTAGACTTTTCGTATTGATCTTCTAGTGATATATAATTGCGTATGTTTTAGTGATTGACACTATCTTAATGCTCTAATTATATGCTCAATAAATACACTAACTAAGCATCATAAACTCTATTCAGAAAAAAGCACACTACATTTTGCTATATAGACTTTGCAAATCGAACCTATGGTGATTTTCCATTGCGTTTGTTTCAGTGATTAACACTATATAATTTCTCTTATTAAACGCTAATTAAATACACTTACCAAGAACCTAAAAGTCCATTTCAAAAAAAGTACGCTACATTTTGCTACTTAGACTTCGCGAATCGATATTATGGAAATATTCAATTGCGTATGTTTTAGTGTTGACACATCTTAATGTTCTAATAAAACGCTAAATAAATAGACTAACTGCGAATGAAACACTGAATTTAGAAAAAAGTACGCTCCTTTTTGCTACCTAGACTTCGCAAGGCGATCCTCTGGTGATATTCAATTGCGTATGTTTTAGTGATTGACACTATATTATTGCTCTTATAAAACCCTAAATAAATACACTAACTAAGAATCAAACACTCTAATTAAAAAAAGTAATCCACATTTCGCTACCTAGACTTTGCGAATCGATCTTATGGTGATATTCAATAGCGTATGTTTTAATGATTGAAATTATCCTAATGCTTTAATTAAACGCTAAACAAATACACTAACTAAGAATCAAACACTGAATTTAAAATAAAGTTCGCGATATTTTGCTACTTAGACATCGCGAATCGATACTCTGGTGATATTCAATTGCGTATGTTTTAGTGATTGACACTATAGTATTGCCCATATTAAACACTAAATAAATACACTAACTGAAAACCAAACACTCTATTTAAAGAACAGTACGCTACATTTTGCTACCTGGACTTTCCGTATTGATCTTCTAGTGATATATGTTTGCGTATGTTTTAGTGAATTACACTATCTTAATGCTATAATTAAATGATTAATAAATACACTAACTGAGAATCAAAAACCCTATTCAGAAAGAAGTACGCTATATTTTGCTACCTAGACTTTGCGAGTCGATCCTATAGTGATGATCGATTGCAAATGTTTTAGTAATTTCGACAATTTTAATGCTCTTATGAAACGACAATTTCATACGCTAACTAACAATCAGACACTCTATTAAAAAAAATGTACGCCACATTTTGCTACCAATACTTTGTGTATTGATCTTATGGTGATATATAATTGCGTACGTTGGAGTGAATGACACTCTCTTAATACAATAATTAAATGATTAATAAATACACTAACGGAGAATGAAAAACTCTATTCAGAAAAAAGTACGTTATATTTTGCTACCTAAATTTTGCGAATCGATCCTATGGTGATATTCCATTTGGTATGTTTTAGTGATTGACACTTTATTATTGCTCTTATTAAACGCTAAAGAAATACACTTACTAAGAGTCAAGCAGTCTATTTCAAAAAAAGTACGCTACATTTTGCTACCAAGACTGTGCGAATCGATCTTATGGAGATATTCAATTGCGTATGTTTCAGTGTTTGACACCATATTAATGCTCTAATAAAACGCTAAATGAATACACTAACTAAGAATCATAAACTCTAATAAAAAAAACGTACGTTACATTTTGCTACCTATACTTTGCGAATCGATCCTATGGTGATATTCAATTGCGAATGTTTTAGTAATTGACACAATCTTAATGCTCTTATGAAAGGATAATTTGATTTACTAACTAAGAATTAAAGACTCTATTAAAACAAATGTACGCTACATTTTGCTACCTAGACTTTGCGAATCCTTTTTATGGTGATGTTCAATTGCGTATGTTTTAGTGATTTAAACCATCTTAATGCTCTAATTAAACGCTAAATCAATACATTAACTGAGAATCAAACACTGAATTTAAAAAAAAGTACGCTACATTTTGCTACCTAGGCTTTGCGAATTGATCTTTTAGTGATATTTAAATGCGTATGTTTTAGTGAATGACACTATCTTAATGCTCTAATGAGATGCTTAATAAATACACTAACTCAGAATCAAAAACACTATTCATAAAAAAGTACGCTACATTTTGCTACCAACACTTCGCGAATCGATCCTCTGGTGATATTCAATTGCGTTTGTTTTAGTGATTGAAACTATCCTAATGCTCTAATTCAATGCTTTATAAATACACTAACTAAGAATCAAAAACTCTATTCAGAAAAAAGTACGCTACATTTTGCTACCTAGACGTTGCGAATCGATCTTTTGGAGATATTAAATTGCGTATGTTTTAGTGTTTTAAACCATCGTAATACTCCAATTAAACACTTAATAAATACACTAACTGAGCATCAAATACTGAATTCAAAAAAAAGTACGCTACATGTTGTTATCTAGACATTGCGAATCGGTCCTATGTTGATATTCAATTGCATATGTTCAGTAATTGACACAATCTAAATGCTCTCGTGAAACGATAATTTGATTCACTAACTGAGAATCAAATACTATATATTAAAAAAAAAGTTACGCTACATTTTGTTACCTAGATTTCGCGAATTGATCTAATGGTGATATTCAGTTTCGTACGTTTTAGTGTTTGACACTATCTTAATGCTCTAATTATATGCTTAATAAATACACTAACCAAGCATCAAATACTCTTTTCAGAAAAAAGTACGCTACATTTAGCTACTTAGACTTTGCAAATCGATCCTATGGTGATATTCCATTGCGTATGTTTTAATGATTGACACTTTTTAAATTGGCGTTATGTGACGCCTCATTGATAATATTCGAAGTCCAAGAATTATTTAATTTACATAATTTTTCTTTTTAAAATAGCAGATGAAGTAAGTTTAAATCACAAGTTTTTTTCCCATTTGGATCCGAGATCAAGAAGTGACAAAATTATACAATTGTTTATCGGCGCCATGCAAGGCACCATTGATATGTATCCAGGTCCACGAGTTATTTAATTTACATAAATTTTTTTTCCGAAAAAAGCAGCTCAATTATGTTCAGAAAAATAAGTTTTCTTCCCATCTCGTTCCTTCATGAATAAGTGACAAAAATATTCAAATGTTTATTGGCGAAACAGGTTTTATATTCATCTCGATACGAGAGCAAGAATTAACAAAATTATTCAACTGTTTATCGGCAACATGCGACGCTCCATTGATAATTTTTCAAGTCGAAGAGTTATTTAATTTACATACATTTTAATTCAAGAATAGCATCTCAAGATTGTTCAGAAAAACAGGTTTTTTTCCCATCTCGATCCGAGAACGAGAAATGACAAAAGTATTAAACTGTTTATCGGCGACATGCGACACCTCATTTATAATTTTCCAAGTCCAAGCGTTATTTAATTAACATCAATATTCTTTTCAAAATAGCAGCTAAAGTATGTTTAGAAAAACATGTTTTTTTCCCATCTTGATCCGAGATCAAGAAGTGACAAAATTATTCAACTATTCTTCGGCGACAAGCGAGGCACCATTGATAATGTTCCTAGTCCAAGAGTTATTCAATTTATATAAATTTTCTTTCGAACATAGCAGCTCAAATATGTTCAGAAAAACACGCTTTTTTCATATCTCGATCCTTTATCAAGAAGTGACAAAAATATTCAACTGTTCATTGGCGACATGCGACGCACAATTGATAATTTTCCAAGTCTAATATTTATGCAATTTCCAAAAATTTTCATTCTAAACTAGCAGCTCAAGTGTGATTAGAAAAACAGGTTTCATTTACATATCGATCCGAGATCAGGAAGTGACAAAATTATTCAACTGTTTATCGTCGCCATGCGAGGCACCATTGATATGTATCCAGGTCCACGAGTTATGCAATTTACAAAAATTTTCTTTCGATAATGGCACCTTAAGAATGTTTAGAAAAACAGGCTTCATTTCCATCTCGATCCGAGATCAAGAACTGACAAAATTATTCAACTGTTGATCGGCGACATGGGACGCACCATTGATAATTTTCCAAGTCGAAGAATTATTCAATTTACATAATTTTTCTTTCGAGAAAAGCAGCTCGAGTATGTTTATAAAAACAAGCTTTTATTACATCTCGATGCGAGATCTAAAAGTAACAAAATTTTTCAACTTTTTATCCGCGACATGCGACACACCATTGATGATTTATCACGTAAAGAGTTATGTCATTTACAAAAATTGTCTTTCGAAAATAACAGCTTAAGTATGTTTAGAAAAATAAGTTTTTTTCCCATCTCGATCCTTGATCAAGAAGTGACAAGGATATTCAACTGCTTATCGGCGACATGCGAGGCACTATTAATTGTATTCCAGGTCAAAGAGTTATGCAGTTTACAAAAATTTTCTTTCGAAACTAGCATCTTAATTATGTTTAGAAAGGCAAGTTCAACTTCCATATCGATCCGAGATCAAGAAGTCATAAAATTATTCAACTGCTTATCGGAGACATGCGAGGTCCCATTGATCATTTTCTAGGTCCAAGAGTTATCCAATTTACAACAATTTCCTTTCGAAAATATCAGTTCAAGGTTGTTTAGAAAAACTCGTTTCATTTCCATCTTAATCCGAGATCAAGAAGTGACATAATTATTCAACTGTTTATCGGTGACATGAGACGATTCATTGATAATTTTCAAAGTGCAATAGTCATTCATATACATAAATTTTCTTTCGAAAATAGCAGCTTTAATATGTTTAGAAAAACAAACATTTTCCCCATCTCTATCCGTTATCGAGAAGTGACAAAATTATTCAACTGTTTATCAGTGAAATGCGAGGCATCATTGATAATTTTCCAGGTCCAAGAGTTACGCAATTTACAAAAATTTTCTTTCGAAAATAGCTGCTCAAAAATGATAAGAAAAACGATTTTTCTCCCATCCTAGTCTGAGAACAAATAGTGACAAAATGTTTAACATTTTTTCGGTGACATGCGACACACCATTAAAAATTTTTAAAGTCTAGGAGTTATGCAATTTACAAAAATTTTCTTTCGAAAACGGCAGCTCAAGTATGTAAAGAAAAACAGGTTTCATTTCCATCTCGATCCGAGATCAAGAAGTGACAAAGTTACTCAACTTGTAATCTCGACATGCGAGGCACCATTGATTATTTTTCAGGTCCAAGAGTTATGCAATTCACAAAAATTTTCTTTCGAAAATAGCAGCTCAAAATTGTTCAGAAAAACAAGTTTTTTTCCCATCTCGATCCAAGAACGAGTAGTGACTAAATTTTTTAACAGTTCATCGGCGACTTGCACCACACCATTGATTATTTTTCACGTCCAAGCGTTATGTCATTTACAAAAATTTTCTTTCGAAAATAGCAGCTGAAGTACGTTTAGAGAAACACATTTTTTTCCATCTCAATCCGAGATCAAGAAGTGACAAAATTAATCAACTGTTTACCAGCTATACGCGACGCTCCCTTGATAATTTTCCAAGTCGAAGAGTTATGCAATCCACGCAAATTTTCTATCGAAAATGGGAGCGCCGGTATGTTTATAAAAGCAGGTTTTATATTCAACTCGATACGAGATCAAGAAGTCACAAAATTATTCAACTATCGGCGATTCAATTATCGGCGACATACGAGGCACCACTGATAATTTTCCAGGTCCAAGAGTTATGCAATTTACATAAATTTTTTTTCGAAAATAGGAGCTCAGTGTGTTTAGAAAAATATGTTTTTTTCCCATCTCGATCATTGACCAAGAAGTAAAAAAATATACAACTGTTTATTGGCGACATGCGAAGCACCATTAATAATTTGCCAAGTCTAAGAGTTGTACAAATTACAAAACTTTCCATTCGAAAGTGGTAGCTCAAGTATGTTCAGAAAAACAGATTTCATTTCCATCTCGATCCGAGATCAAGAAATGACAAAATTATTTAATTTCTTATCGGCGACATGCGATGCCCATTGATCATTTTTCAGGTCCAAGAGTTATCCAATTTACAACAATTTCCTTTCGAAAATAGCGGCCCAAGATTGTTTAGAAAAACTTGCTTTATTTCCATTTCGATCCGAGATCAAGAAGTGACAATATTATTCAACTGTTTATCGGCGACATGCGACGAACCATTGATAATTTTCCAGGTCTAAGAGTTATGCAATTTACAAAAATTTTGTTCCGAAAATAGCAGCTCATGTATGGTTAGAAAAACTTATTTCATTTCCATCTCGACACCGGATCAAGAAGTGACAAAATTATTCAACTGTTTCACAGCGACATGCGACGCAACTTTGATAATTTTCCAAGTCCAAGAGTTATTCAATTTATATAAATTTTTTTTAAAAAAGAGCAGCTCAAGTATGTTGAAAAACAATTTTTATTCCCATCTTGCTCCGAGATCAAGAAGTGACAAAATTTTTAACTGTTCATCGGCGACATGCGACGCACCATTGATAATTTTCCAAGTCTAGGAGTTAAGCAATTTACAAAAATTTCCTTTCGAAAATGGCAACTCAAGTATATTTAGAAAAACAGGTTACATTTCCATCTCTATCCGACATCAAGAAGTGACAAAATTATTTAACTGTTTATCGGCGACATGCGAGGGACTATTGATTGTTTTCCAGGTCCAAGAGTTATGCAATTTACAAAAATTTTCTTTCAAAAACGGCTGCTCAGGAATGTTCAGGAATACAGGGATCATTTCCATCTACATCCAAGATAATGAAGGGACAAAATTCTCCAACTGTTCATCAGCGACATGCGACGCTCCATTAATAATTTTTTTAGTCCAAAAGCTATTTCATTTACATAAATTTTCTTTAGAAAAAAGCATCTCAAGTACAGTTATTAAAACAATTATTTTTCCCATCTCGATCCGAGATCAAGATGTGACAAACCTATTCAACTTTTGATCGTCGACATGCAATGTACCCTTGATTATTTTCTAAGTTCAAGACCTATTCAATTTACATAAATTTTCTTTCGAAAATAGGAGCTCAAGTATGTTTAGCAAAACAAGTTTTTTTCCCAACTCGATCCGAGACCAAGAAGTGATCAAAATATTCAACTGTTTATCGACGACATGCGCTGCACCATTGATAATTTTCCAGGTCCAAGAGTTATTTAATTTACATAAATTTTCGTTTGCAAATAGCAGCTCAAGTATGTTCAGAAAAACAATTTTTTCCCATCTTGTTGTAAGATCAGGAAGTGATAAAATTATTCAACTGTTTATCAGCGACTTACGACACCACATTGATAATTTTCCAATTCCAAGTTTTATTCAATTTACATAAATTTTCTTTTCAAAAGAGCAGCTCAAGTATGTTTTGAAAAATATATTTTTTCCCCATCTTTATCCGAGATAAAGAAGTGACAAATTTAATCAATTGCTTATCGGCGGCATGCGAGGCCCCATTGATCATTTTCCAGGTCTAAGAGTTATTTAATTTACAAAAATTTTCTTTCGAAAATAGCAGCTTAAGATTGTTTAGAAAAACTGTTTTCATTTCCATCTCGATCCGGGATCATGATGTGACGAAATTATTCAACCGTTTATCGGCGACATGCGACGCACTGTTGATAATTTTCCAAGTGCAAGATCATTCAATTCACATAAATTTTCTTTTGAAAATAGCAGCTAAAGTATGTTTAGAAAACAGGTTTCATTTCCATATCGATCCGAGATCATGAAGTGAGAAAATTATTATACTGTTTATTGGTAATATGCGACGCACCATTGACAATTTTCCAGATCCAAGAGTGATACAATTTAGCAAAATTTTCCTTCAAAAATGACAGCTCAGGAATGTTAGAAATACAGGAATCATTTCCATCTCGATCCGATATGAGGAAGTTACTACATCATTCAACTGTTTAACAGCGACATGCGACGAACCATTGATAATTTTCCAAGTCCAAGAAATATTCAATTTACATAAATTTTCTATCGCAAAGAGCAGCTCAAGTTTGTTTAGAAAAACCATTTTTTTCCCATCTCGATCCGAGATCAAGAAGTGACAAAATTCTTCAACTGTTTATCGACGACATGAAATACCCCGTTGATTATTTTATGTGTGCAAGCGATGCGTCATTTACAAAAATTCTCTTTCGAAAATAGCATCTTAATTATGTTTGGAAAACCAGATTTTTTTTCCATCCCGATCCAAGATCAGGAAGTGACAGAATTATTCAACTGTTCATCTATGACATGCGTCGCACCAATGATAATTTTCCAGGTCCAAGATTTATGCAAGTTCCAAAAATTTTCTTTCGAAAATGGCAGCTCAGCAATGTTTAGAAAAACGCGTTTCATTTCCATCTCGATCCGAGATCAAGAAGTGAAATAATTATACATCTGTTTTTCGGCGACATGCGACGCATCATTGATTATTTTCCAAGTCAGAGAATTAACCAATTTGCATAAATTTTCTTTTGAGAAGAGCAGCTCAAGTTTGTTTAGAAAAACATGTTTTTTTCCGATCTCAATCCAAGATCAAGAAGTGACAAAAATTATTTAACTATTAATCGGCTACATGCGAGGCAGCATTGATAAATTTCCAAGTGTAAGAGTTATGCAATCTACAAAAATTTTTTTTCAAAATTGGCAGCTTAAGTACGTTTAGAAAAACATGTTTTTTTCCCATCTCGATCCGAGATTAAGAAGTGAAAAAATTATTCAACTATTAATCGGTGACATGCGAGGCACAATTGATAAATTTCCAAGTGTAACGGTTATGCAATCTACAAAAATTTTCTTTCGAAACTGGCAGCTCAAGTCTGTTCAGAAAAACAGGTTTCATTTCCATCTCGATCCGAGACCAAGAAGTCACAAAAATATTCAACTGTTTATCGGCGACATGCGACACTCCATTGAGAATTTTCCAAGTCGAAGAAATATTTTATTTACATAAATTTTCTTCCGAAAAAAGCAGCTCATGTATGTTTAGAAAAACAAGTTGTTTTCCCATTTCGATCCGAGATCAAGAAGTGACAAAATAATTCAATTGTTTGTCGGAGCCATGCAAGGCACCATTAATAACAGGTTGGCTGATAAGTCCCCGGTCTGACACATAGATGGCGTCGCTAGTATTAAATGCATATTATTTTTATATAGTACCAACCTTCAAATG
>JAPYZL010200344.1:0-15833 GCA_030522825.1 Platygaster orseoliae | reverse complement strand
CCAACATAACGCCACCAAAAGATCAAAAATCGAACATACGTAGCCCGCGAAAATTCAAAATTCGCGATACTTTTTGAACAAACCTCGTATATTATAAAATTACAAAGTATTGAAAATAACACTTATTCGCTACTGTGTACAATTGTAATACGCTGGAATAATGCTAAATTCAGTCCGATGGGATTGATTTGAAATTGATAAGGCAATAAGAGGCTTGCGTGGGATAATCTCATATTTTACATGGCGTAAAACATTATTTTTGCAGCAGAATGGAGTGGGTGGAGATCATCGAACCGCGGACCAAGGAGCACATGTATGCTAATTTAACAACCGGCGAGTGCGTTTGGGACCCTCCTCCAGGAGTACCTGTGTAAGCTCCTTTTATTTTAGAAATTATAATGATCTTTCTATTCTTTTTTATTTTACTAACTAATATTGACATATGAACAAGCTCATGTATTTATTCACTTACTATCATTCAGAGAATTCATGCAGGTATTCAAAATTCAATGGTAAACTTATTTTTACCATTGAATATGGTATGGTAAAATATTATGTACTTATTTTTTATTATTAGAAATTTGTATCTTGAAATAGTGCTGCAAATAAAAATAAGGTAAATAAACAATAACGAAGTTATTTGGCAAGTTTTGAGCCCTCCTATCCATGACCGAAATTTCACAATCCTTCACCTTGTTTTTAATCTGGAAAATAGCCAACGTGTAAATTCAAAGGAAAACAATGCAGCAGACCAAGCTATTGACCCATCTGACACCAAGCTTACAGCATTTTTCAAACTGCAAAAAAGATGAATTTGCACGAGTATATAATATGCCCAAAAGTATACAGAGAGAAATTTTTGGTTACAGTAACCATTCATTTAGTAAAATATGAGCCTACGAAAGTTTTGGGTAGTACAACCAAAACTTTAGGTGTGATAACCAAATAATTAGTTACTGCAACCTAAGTATCGGTCATAAAAAATGAACATTAGTTGCTAAAACAGAAGTTTTGGTTCTCATAAACAAAATTTTTGTTGTAGTACCCAAAACTTTGGTGGGTCGTCCATATTTTACTAAATTGATGGTTGCTGTAACCAAACCATTTTTCTGCGTGTATCATTCATAAAATGAATTCTCTAGAAGAAAGTTAGGAACTTTAATGGTTGGAACGAATATTTGACAAAGTGATGCATTTGGTTACGAATATAATTTGCAGCTTAATAATGCTGAATTCTCACAATCATATTAATTACATGTTACGAAATATTACAGCTTTTTTAAAATAATATTGTTCGGTAAACAATTGCAAGATTAAACATATGGTTGCAAATAATTATGATGTTCGAAAAACATGTAAATTTTTATGAGTTATCATGTTTTTGGTTAGTATAAATTATAATTTATAATGTATTAATTATTTATTGGAATAATTTTATACGTGATAAGTACTATCATGATATTACTTTTCAGATACAAGAACATCCAAAAAGAATGTTATCAAAATAAAAATGTATGCTTTTATATATGCCAGTATACATATTCCAGAACTTTTAGGTATAGATATAAATTTTAGTTATACAAAAATGACAACTTGGAATAATTGAAGATTCTTTTATTTTGAGCACAAATTTAATGCACAATTTAACCACCATGTTGAAAATCAAATACTGATATTTCTTGAACACTGAAATGAAATTAATTTAATGAAGAATAATAATTTCAAATATTTAAATAGTTTAATGGGTAGCGCATTTTTAGAAATTCGTCCTCCTATAAAAATTATCAAGTATATGTGTTTGCCTGGGAAATTTCGAAAAATTTTTCAACTTCAGTTTAACCAAAAAAAAATTTTTTTTTTTATGATTACGAAAATGGCGTAAACTTCATTTATTTGCTATTTATCAATAATTAGAAAAACTTTATCATTTATATCCTTTGAATCAATTCCATAATTTAAAATAGTTATAAAATTAATTTTCTGATTTTCAGAGATTAAAATTGTCAATAACGAATTGATCAGACAATGATATATTTTTAAAATTATCTGGAATTCACTATTTTTCAAAAAATGTTTGAAAAGTAGTTCCTGATTTTTCTCGATTCTAGGAAAGTTTGTAGATAGTTTTCGAAAAGTTTTTTTATTTTTCTGTAGTCCGTTTCGATAACTGACGATTTCTAGTTTCTCTTCACTGTATTTTCTCTTTCATCAAATTTCTCGCAGTTATTGAAAATTGTCATTATTTTTTAAATTAATATAATTCATCTTCGATGTTTCCAATATGATCTTTTGAGTTTAATTTTTTTGAATGATTCAAATGTGAATATTTTAAAATCCTAAAGGTAAAGTTATAAAATAGTGTCCCTGAGAAGTGTGATCTGCAGCTGAAAGAAAATGTTCTTTTATGATTCAAGTTGAAAAAGTCACAAAGATAAAATACATGAGTTTCATGAAATAACTTCACATAGAGTACTGTTGTTAATAGAATATTCGTGAATATAGAAAAATTGAAACTGAACCTCAATTATTTATTGGATTGCTAATATTTACGTGATTGTCGAAATTTTGTGCATCTTCTACACAAGAGAAAACAGTGCGACATAATTTTAACATGTTATGTCAATAAGGAAGAATTAAAAGAAACTGAATAAAAAGAAGTTACACAAAAATTACATCATACATTGATCAGTGCGAGTGCATATTTATCTTTCGTAAAATACAAACATCGTCGAATTTTAATATTTATATTTATATTATTGTAATAATTATATAATGACTATTATGCATATATATTTTTAATATTAATTATATCACGTTATTATGAATTTATAATATCAACTATCAACTTTTGTACTTTCTACTAACATAATTGAAAAATAATGAAAAAGGGCAAATAGTCCGAAAAATATATAAGTTTTTATGTGAATATTTATAATTGTATTATGTATAATGTTGAAAGATAAATAAAAATACTTCAAAATGACCTGAAAGCATAGAAATATCGTTTGTTTCAATAATCATATTTATACTAACAAGATTCTCCGCTCTGGCGGTTTGTGACATGCATTGCCAAAGCTGCCATATGATTCACTATGCGATGTTTTCACTCTCAATTAACTTGCGAATACAAAATAACGATATTTTTTGCAAGCAGTTTTTTTACGAAAAACTAGGTTGTTGAATGTTAATAAATGATTTATTGCTACGTCCACCGAGAAAAAACAAAATTTTTAATGAGGATCTGAAAAATGAACAATATTACAAAGTGGGAAATTTTCGTTCGTAAAGAAGTAACACTTGGATAATTTTAGTAGCTAATGTAGAGGAAAAAATGGAGGAAAAAAAAGGATTTCAAAAAATTATTAAAAATCTTAGAGTTTTATTCATAACTATACATATAATTTTGAGGTAAATGTTAGTTCAGAAAAAAATGTAAAAAGTAAGAACAATTCACGTCATGAGACTGTAAATGAGACATTTCACAATTATGCGAGGAAAAAAAATTTTGAACTAATTTAAACTTGTTGATCACTAATCAAATGAACAATTACAAGCATTAGAAAAAAAATTATAGGTATAACTCAAAATCATTACACAACATTAAAAAATATTGTATCATCAGTAGCAGGATCTAGAAAAAAAAAATTAAAATACCAAACAAAAAGTAAAACTATAAGTCATCCATAAGTGTATTAATTAAAGAAATGTATAATTTCCGTGTCTTCATTTCAGATAATTTAGACGTTAAAAAAAATTAGCGGTCGATTTCAATGTTCAAAACGTTTAATGAGATTATAGCAAAACCCGTTACTTCATTACACTGTATAATATTCTGCGCTAACAGACTCTTGAGCAGGAAATCTATTCAGATTAGAGAAAGTTGTCGCCTCGTTTATATAGGTATAGGTATGACCGAAGGCTCGCGTCTTCTCGCGCTCCAGAATATCCTTTCCTGTTCTTTTAATTTCGAATAAATTCATTTCAATTAATCTACGAAGTATGATATATATATTTTTACGGTTATTGAAAAAAAAAATTGATTTATACTCTTTTTTAATGTGCAACATAATTATAACCCTTGATAGATGAGATTCAAATCATTGGCATTTGAGTACGTTCGAGTGTAGAATTCGAGGCTAATTTTATTGTAGATTAATTGATAATGAAATAAAGAAAAACTATAAAAAAATTTTTTCAACTTTGAATGTTTGGTGTTCAAGCTTTCAGTAAATATGCATTTACGTGTTTTTCTTTTTGATTTTTTTAGGAAAAAAACGGATAATAACCAATGGTGGGAGTTGTTCGATCAAAATACTTCGCGTTTTTACTATTACAACGCGACGTCGCAGAAAACGGTTTGGCACCGACCAACTGACTGCGACATTATTCCATTGGCGAAGTTGCAGGTAATTTCAAATGATAAATTGACTCTTATGATAAAAAATAAACAATTTACGTTTTTCCTACTATATTTTGACATGAGATATAATGTGAAAACATTAGGAATGTTAGGAGAAAAATTTTTTATATAAATAACAGTGATACTGTCTTGTAACTTTCATATTTATTTTAAAATCATAACTTATTATAACAATGATGATAATGATCGTAATATAAATCGTAATGAATAATTATATTCTATTATTGATATCAATTTACGATGATAATTTATGTTTTAATATATTCAAATCTCTAAATTTCGAGATTTCGATATTTTTTAAAATTAACATTTTATATCCCAAATGTCAAAAATTCTGAATATTTTTTTCACGATATCGTTAGGTTTGATTCGTCAAACTGTTTTTCAAAGAAAGTTACGTGTGGCAGGTAAAAAATGTTCTTCCATGAAAGTTTCTTGACTTTTAAATCTCTTCGAATATAAATATTTTCAAAAAAATTGTCACATATTAAGTGAATGATTTTTTAGAAAAATATTATTTAAGATTTTGACGTTTCTTCCGAAAAATCGTTGATTTTTAACACAGGACCTGTTGATGATAAAAAAACTCGTGTTATAGACTCGAGAAACATCTTCTCGAAAATAAATGCCTACTTTAGTCTCAGAATACCCTTCGTTCCCCTTGCTTTTCATCTGTGGAAAACTTAAAAATAGAAATAGTGCATTTTTATGGTGGCACGTCGCGTCTTAAAAATTCTCTATTTTTCATTTTCGAGACACAAAATACGACGATGCAATTCAAATAATTTTACCAATTCAACAAATTTCCATGATACGAAATGTGCAATTCAACTCTTGTACAATTAAGAAATCGTCTGAAATTTGGTCGAAGAATTTTTTTTAGTATTTTTGATTTTTTTCTGATATTGGAAAACGTTTGACCTCTCTGAAATTTCTAAAACTTCGAAGTTTCGGAATGTTTTGATAAAGGTTTAGTTCTTCAAAAAAATTTTTAAATTATTTTCAAAGTGATGTGTTGAAAAAAGTTCTTTTGGAAAAAGTTGATTGGAAATTTTTGAATAGAAAAAACGGATTGGAAGAACGTCACACAACGTGTACTGTAATATATGAAAAAATTTGAATTTAATTAATATTGTAGATTTTTCTAGAATATACAAAATTTTTTCGATATTTATAGCAGAAATGATAAAAAATATTCTCAGTGTGTTTAAACTAGGACTAAAATTTCGATTCATGAAAACTTTCTGAAATTGAGTAACCATAGCGAGTTCGATAATTTACTATTGAAAGTGTATTCGACTCGAGCAGATACGCAGAACACAGAATAGAAATGCTGTTGTTCTCTGTATAGAGTCGGAAGGCATGGAAAAAGATATCGCGATCATCGGAAAGTTCGCGTGATGCGTAAGTGCGCTCAATGAGGGCGAGTTGCATGTAACGCGGCCGCGATTGTCGGCCCGCGAAACGTGCATTTCTCGCTTGGAGAAGGTGGAATAATCATAAGTGCCCCGGGCGATCTGCTCTTGGCGTGTATACGCTATAAATAGGCGGATGCCGCCGGGAGAGGACTTCAATCCTCGGCGCGTATTGATGATGCACGGCTCGGAAAGCGCGACTTGCATGCGCGTATTATAAACTTGTGGAATCCAGAATGCCAGATGTCGTCGCCAGTGGCGAAGCTTCATAACGCACCTAATGCCCGGTTTCTTTTCCAGGCCTCGCTCACGTTTCGCGCAAGTCTTTTACGGCCACAGCAAAAAGCCCTTTTAATCGCGCGTAGCACTTTTTGCGAGCTCACGCTGCGGCTAAATGTCCGGTAGTTACCACTTTACAAGTGCGAGTTTATCGACAAACTCGTGTCATTTTTAAGGATGTACTGAAAAACAGATTTGGTTGGTTCAAACAAACGTTTGGTTGTTATTCAAACTAAAATTCTTCTATTAAACTGAACATATTTTACAGTGAAAAAAAATTTGTTTGTCTGAACTGAAAATTTATTTAAGTAAACCATAGGAAATAAATTTAAAGAAAAATTCATTGAAAATAATTTCGAGAGAAATAAACATTCAGCGTTATTAGCGTGAACGAAAAATTAGTAAAAAATTGTTGAGTTTATCGACAAACTCGTGTTATTTTTAAGAACATACTGAAAAACAGATTTACCTAGTTGGCTCAAACAAACGTTTGGTCGTTTTTCAAACTGAAATTCGTTTATTGAACTACAAAATATTTTACAGTGAAAAAAAGTTTGTTTGTTTGAACTGAAAATTTATTTAAGTAAACTATAGGAAATGAATTTAAAGAAAAAAAATGTGAAAAAAAGTTTAAAAATAATTTATAGAAAATAAATTTAAGAGAAATGAACAATTCGGATTTATGGTTTAGCTATAAAATATAGTAAGACTAAATTTCTGAAATGAAGTAAACCTGAAGTTGTCTATCCAAACAAATTGAGGTTTTATGACTCGTATATAGAAAATTTGACTAAAGGGTCATTTTATTTAGAATAAATCGAGTCGTCGCTCGAAGCGTTGTTGAATAGTTATTAGCGTAAACGAAAAATTAGTAAACAATTGTTGAGTTGAAAATTTTCATATTGCATCATTCTTGTTTTTTTTTTCAGCAAAAGGTTATAGGTTTACCTAAACAATAGAGAAATCGATTTCTTAGAAAATCATTACTGAACGTATGTAAAGTATTAGATATATTTCTAAAATTTTCGTAACGGATGTTATTTTTGGGATTTTTTTGTATTTTTTAGTATTTTCATAGATTTCTGGAATAATACTACAGTATTCGAAATTTAATGCTCTATTATTTAAATTTATAATTATATACTCTATGAGACAAGGTTTTGAAAATTATTAAGAAAGCGAAAAACACATAGTTTTTGAAAATTAATGGATTTCTTTTATTTTTCGCATTCTTCGTCTTTCTGAAATTTTTAAGATTATTCTGTATTTTTATACATTTCGAGTGTTTTTGTAGATTGCTTTTTAGATGTCTAGAATTTGATGCACTAGAATTGAAATTTTAATCGATTTCAAGTAATTTGCAAAATGCATGTAAGGTTTTTCACGTTTTGAATAATTCTAATATTTCTATATTTTTTTAGTGTTCATAAGATTTTGTCGCGATTCTAGTATTTTCATAAATCACAAGTAGTATTATGGATTTTTATATGAATTCGGAGTCCATAGATCGTTATTATTTTTTCAGATTTTTCAGAAAGCAGTTCTGTTACAGAATTCTATTACTCTTGTTAATATTTCTCTAAAGTTTGTATGACTCAAAAGATTTTCTAGGATACTTCTGGATTTCTATATAGATTCTTAGAATTTGACGCTTTAGGGTTCAATTTTGTTTAGATTTAAAATGTTTTCGTAGATAATATTTTTATCTCTTATTCATCGGGTCGAAAATTTTTTTAAACTTATTTCTTTAAGTTTTCGCAGCCAAAAATTTATGAATAGAATATCGTTTTAGAGAAAATTGTTCTGTAGCCAGTATTACTGTTATTTTTCAGTTTTTAGTTTTAAGTGCAAATTATTAATTATATTTTTGATAATTATTAATTATTAAATTACTATTAATCCCTTAATTCAATAGGTAAATAATTAATTCAGTAATTATGTAAAAAATTATTATTAATTAATTCTAAATTACATTAATCATAAATTAGTGCGAATTGGTTATTACGCTCGTGCTCGCCAGGTGGCTACACTACATTTTTTTCTCGAATCATCATTTTCAAATTCTCGTGCATCGCGTTAATATCGTTCATAGTCTTCAATGATGACTAAAATTCAGAAATTTCGTCACATTTAGAATATTTTTTATACGATAGAACTTTTGAAAAATTCATTTATTATCAATAGTTTAAAAATGCATGAATTTGGAAAATTCCAAGATATATGGCAACGTTAAGCTTTCTGAAAATTCGAAACAGAAAATGGTTGACAAAATTTATTCATAAGTATAATTAATTCGAAAATTAAGAAAATAGGGATATTTCGAAAATTTCAGTAATTTTACTACAATTTCATTCCATCATAATTTTTTTTTTTTTTTTGATTATTTTAAATTTCGTTTGACTTTGGAAATCCACATTAAACCATACGTTACGTTTTGTAGTATTTCATAGAAACGGTGTAAAAGAACCACCGTTACAAAGTTTACAGCAATTTCTCCGAGAATATTTTTCTAAGTGCAGTATTTTAAATGCGTGATTGCAAAAACATTCCTGCCTATGGATCGTACGCTAACAAGTAAAGGCGTTTTTATGCCTTTATGAAAGTCATAGAACGTTTATGGTCCATTATTTTCGAGTCATCAGTGTTTCATGCGATGTCATTGTTGCATATGACAGACATTGAAGCAGAACACGGAGCCGGCCAGTGCTGGAGGAACTTCGGAGGGATACAAGCCGAGCGAGAGAAAGAAAGAGACTGTCTCGACGCAGACGCAAACGCCGCTCGTTGATTGTACTGCACGATTCAATCACCAGGACAATCCCAACACTTCCGCGACCCTTGTGAGTATTCCAAGCAATTTTATTCAAAGGCCTACGCAAAAAAGTCAACGCGAATGGATCTTGATTTTGAATCTTTTGATATTGTTTCTGCAATACATGGCATAGGTTTCCAACGAAAAGATAGCCAATTCACTTTGAAAAAGTGACTCATAACCAGAGCGACCGAAAATATGCATAGTTATTTATATAACTCATGATTTTTTTCTAGAGAACAAAACATAAATTCAGCCATGATTCTTGTCAATACATAACTTGATTTTCTTTCAATTCTTCTTTTGATACATCTACTTTTTTACATTTACTTTTCACTCCATGGATTTTGTAAATTGAGTTTATATCAAATAAAGGTAACAAATTATGTTAATAACAAATTTTTACATTTTTTCATTGCATCACATGTTCGTTTTTGCTGATGAAATTCCAGCTTCATTTTTGCATACATGACTTGTTAATCGAAAAAATTTTTGCATGGTTGAAATATCGGATTTCTGTATGAAATTTTTTCGCAATTATCATCCACTTACTTTCGATTTATTAATATACTTCTAAAATTTCAAGGTTCCTCAAAATTCTCAACTTGGTGTTTTTCAGATATAAAAATCAAAGAAACTACGATCGAAAATTAAAAATTAAATAAATTGTTGAAAAAATTTAAAATTGCATAGAAATTATTTCGGAGTATCCACAAAGTCTGACAGATAATTTTTTTACTTTTCTGTAAAAAAGTCATAAAACTGAAAATACTCGAGTGAAATTACTGTGAAAAATTTTATAAAATACGTAAATCATCTTTTCCACTCGAAGCGAAGCGAAAAAAGAGTTAATGAATTATAATGTCAATCATTATTATTAACATCAAGTCAAATTATTTATTACTATGTTAAGTAACTCTGCAAAAAGTGATGTGAAGAAATTGATGGAATTCAGAATGAGGCATTGAAATTTCAGCAAGTTGGAGATGTGTGCAAGGTTCACAGTCCTGGCGTCGTGGCGGATCTGCAGACATCTCCACCGTCCCCGTCGCCCTCCTCCAGGAGGCACCACCATCATCACCACCATCACCACAACAACAACAATAACAACAACAATAATAACAACAAGCACCACTATCGGCACCACGAGCAGCAGCCTTCGACTCGCAGGCATCAGAATCACTCCCAAGATTCCGGTCGCTCCAGTGACAGCTCGGTGTCCCACAGTAGGACTTCCTTAGAATCTTCGAGCTATCGACTTCTGGATTCCCCACATCGCCACCAACACCGACCAGTACCTTCCCAACCGATTCAACCTGGTTCTTTAAGGTAAAGCAAAATTTTAAAAATCAGGCGTTTGAATTTAATTACTTTCGAAATCAAATGTGTGATTTGAATATCTGCATCAATGATATTTTATTGTTTGTATAGTATATGTTTACCATTATTTTTAAAATTAAGGATGGTTGTTGGGAAATTTGATATTTTTATTCTAAAACACATATCTATATATGGATGAATTCGGAAATTCATCCATATAGAGAGGACATATGGGAGAAATATGCAGTAAAAATGTTTAAAAATAATTTTAAAATCTTGTTAGTATTCTAATATTTGATTATTTCGAGGAATTTTTTTGAGTTGTAAATATGAGTGTGGGCAAAAAAAAATTTCAGGGAGCGTTTTTTAAAAAAATATATTGATTTCTTGATTTTATAATTTTTTATTTTTGACGATCACATTGCATGGACAGTTTTTCAATTTTCTGTACTTGAGATTTTGAAGTTATACAACTTTTGATGTCTAGAATCGCGTATTTTTCATATACGTGTTCAATATAATAGAATTTGATTTTCGCGTTTTTCATTTTAAGTCACTGAGGTTCAGAATAATTTTTTTATTCTCTAAGTATTTTTTATATTTTTTCAGTGTTTACATAACTTGAAGGATTTTCTGATGTTATAATGTATTTCATAGCTTTCTACGAGTAGATGCTTTAGAAATCAGAGTTATAATATTTTCGATATTTTTATGGATATTCTTTTATAAGAAAATCCATATAGTATCTAATATAGTATACTATAGCTATACTATAGTATATATAGTATAGATACTATATAGTATCTATGAGTGCTGTGCCAGCCTAATTATTAAGCTAGCACACTATTTGTTATTTTCCACAATATTTGAGCGATTAATTTTTTTTCTTTTTTCGGGATGGTGGTAATAAAAAGTAAATAATGTTGATCCATCGGAAAAACATAATACTCTAAAAATGTTGAAAAAAACGCGAAAATTGGCCACAAAATTTGCAATTTTTGAGTTTTTTGGCTGATTTCTGGAACTTAAGCTTCTGAGCCCCGCAAGAGCTTAAGTTCGAAAATTAAGAACTGTGCGACCAAAAAAAACTAGATTTTCCGTTGAAATACTCTAAAATTGGTGGAAAAACGCGAAAATTGGCAATAACATTTGCAATTTTTGAGAGTTTTGGCTGATTTTTGGAACTGAAGCTTCTGAGCCCAGCAAGAGCTTAAGTTTTAAATTTTAGAACTGTGCGACCAAAAAAAATTAGATTTTCCGTTGAAATACTCTAAAGATTGTGAAAAAACGCGTAAATTGGCCATAAAATCTGCAATTATGGATTTTATAAGTTTCTGGAGTTTTCGTATTATAATGTGACGCTATCTGACAAAAGGGACCTTTTCGGCAAAAGTGAAATTATACACGGTGTGCTGTGGAAAGCGTATAACTGCCATTCAAGCCCATGTAAATTATTTTCTTCATCAATCAATGTTTTGTTTAAGAACGAGAATTTCGGAATTTCTAATTGCGCCCAATTAAAGTTTAGTAACAGAACTTATCGAATCAATCATTATACGAAAATCGATTTTTTGCCGAGAAGGTTCCTTTTCTCGGAGCGCGTCACATATGTTCTAATCACATTTCGTAGTATTGTTTGATGTGTAAAAAATTTCTAGTGCTTTTGTCTATCTCTTTTTAGATTTCTAGAATTTGTTGCAATATTTGGTCCGATAGAAATTTTTATTGGGAATTTCAACGATTTTGAGTATTGAAATTTATTTTTTTCAAAACAGTATCTGTTGAACAGATTTCGATTTATTTTTGTATTTTTTGATATTTTATTAGTATTTATAAAATTTGAATAAATTTTTGTTATTTTTATAGATTTTGATGAATATTTCTATGATTGCATGCAAGAGGATTCGAAGTTTCGATGTATTTTTGAGAACGTTATATTTAGATTGTTTTTTATAATATCAATAATTTTGTTGCTTTTTGTATTTTTTTAGTATTTACGAATTTTTGAAAGATTTTCTTGCATTCTTAGAGATTTTTATATTTCAGTATACCTAAACAATCTTTGTACAGAAGTTTGATTTTATAGAATTCAAACTTTGATGCATTTTTAGTATTTTTAGAGATTTCAGGAACAATGAAACCTATATTTACTTCAAGCGATTTATTAATTTCTTACATTTTTGTTTTCTAAAGTATCGATAAAATTTTATTACGTTTTCTAGAAATTTTCTATAATTCTAGTATTTTTATTTATTGCTATAAATAGGAAATTCTAGGATTCAAAGTTTTTTAGATGTTTAGAACAATGAAATCTATATATATTTCAAGTGATCTGTATAAATTTCTTACATTTTAGTTTTTTAAAGTATTGATGATATTTTATTACGTTTTTTAGAAACTTTCTAGAATTTTGGTATTCATATATATTGCTAGAAATAATAAACTCCAGAATTCAAAGTTTTTTACAATTTCGGCATTTTCATAGATTATTTTTTTTTTCTTTATTGTTATATTTTTAAATAAGAGCGTACTCTCATGTTACTCTCATGTAACCACAAGAAAAATTGAAAAAATTTTTTAACACGTAATAAAGTATTTTATTATCTTGTTAAGGCAACCCATTGGAAGCGCTTCTGGAAGTGGTACCTCAGAACACCGCCGAGAGCACAAGAGTGGTACCCTTGACAGTGCCAAGAATCAAAAACAACCACTAGACGTGCCATCTCCAGGTCATGGGCTTTCACTTTCTACCAGTACCCCAATTTTCAAGAAAAAAACTTTCGTAGAGCCACTTAAAGAGAATTTGGAGCTCGAGCGTAATAAAAATGGTGAGTTTCGTGTCGTGTGGAAAAGGTCTGCAGTTAGGCATTGTAGTTTGTCATTCTGCAATCTGAATTATTATCAATAATTCGAAGAATAGGTAATTTAGTCATTTTACAGAAACGAAGTTAACTTTTAGAAGAGAAATTCGTTCCACAGAAAAAAAACTGGAACTATTTTAATGATTTTCTACTGAACTAAAGCAGGAACATTTTTTACACATTTCAAAATCGATTTTCATGTTATAATGTTCTCTTTATTTTAAATTTCAGGAAGGGAAAGTAGAAGAGGCTCCTTCGGCGTCGACTCTAGCACTTCGCCCTATCGAGACGTGGAAGCCAGAGGTGGTTTTCGGCTGGATCCGCCACCATATCGAGCCCCGGATGCCCAGGGCTACAACTATAAGTCCCAAAGTGACAAATACGGTTCCTTAGTCGAGGGAGGCGGTGGTCGATACCACCAACGCGAGGCTTATCACCGCGAGCGCGTCAACAGTCTCGACAAATCTAACCCACCACCTTCGTTTTATTCTCCATTGTTGCAGCCATGGAATGCAGGACAACAGGTACTGTAATAAAACCTAAACTTTTTTGCATCGGTTTTTTGTATTGGTTTAATATCATATTATCGAAATTCCCGTAAACTTTAGCTTCCAGAGCATAAAATTCTAGAAATCTTTACAATTAATGAAAAATACTAAAAACACTAAAAATTCATAAAATACTCACAATCTACACAGACTATTTCCTCAAAAAACTATAAAATTGTATAATAAAATAATATACAATAAACGGAAAACAAAAAATTTGTTCAATAAAAAAGTATCTATAAATTATAACGTTACAGTGTGTTTCGTTACAGTTATAGTTTTTTTTTCTACAGAATATTCAATACAAATAATGTGAGAAAATCACCCAGGAAATATCCGGGAAATCTCCGGGAATTCTGTTTCTAGAAATAACTTGCCAACCTTAATAATGAATAAAACGCCATTGTTTTTCACAAATTTGTCTATTTGCTTCCAGGAGAGTACAGGTAGCATCGGTCGGCGCCATCACCATGGTTGCTCGGCCTCATTATCCGAGGCCAACGTACGTGATATGTACGGCGCCCTATTGGCAGAACGTGGGGACATGCCTAAAAATCTTGGCCGTGTCTCGACTGGCATTTCTGGGGCAGCGAAACAAAGAAGTCTTGACGTTTGCGAGAGGGAACGCGAAAAGGACTTCAGGCGACAGGCAACTTGCAATAATTCCGTTGAAAGTGAGTCAATCAATTCAGCTATCTTAGGCTGAAAAATTGGGGGAATCAACTTTTTTCCAGGTTCCCAGCAACCAATAGCTCGCAGTTATAGTTTCGTGCAGCAGCAAAAGCAACAACACAAGCTCCAGCAACAACAGCTGAGTAGGCGACACGACAAGGACGACGACTCGATGCACGAGCGCTACCTTTTGACCCAAGGCCATGACCAGACGCGCCAACGGCTGAGCAGCAATACCAGTAGCAGCAACAGCAGCAATACTAGCAGCAACAGCGCCCCCTGTGAAGAGGCCGAGAACGGCAAAAAGAAGCGTAGCAATGGGAATCCGAGTCCACCTCCTTCGCCTTATTATGGAAATTTGCTCGTCGACGCTGATCATCTTTTGCCCCTTCAACACTATATTCTCCAACAAGCCAAACTTTCTGGTAAATAGAAGATAGATTGTTGAAACCAAATTTTATTATTTTCATTCTTTGACGACCTGGTTGCAGGAGTATGGTTTAAAAATTTTTCGAGTCTATGCGATTAGAAGGTCAACAACTTTTACATTGCAGAGTGGCACATTTTTTATATATGTATTGGAGTGTCTGTTATTTTAGCGTAGTCGGAACTTTTTCCATCCCCCCTTTGAAAACTTTTTAAATAAATTTAAAAAAATTTATTCTAAAATTTGTATATCAATAAAACTAAATAAAATCAATAAAATAAATACAATAATAAAATAAATAAAATAAAAAACATAAAACTTCACGTGAAAAGTCATAACTTTTTTTGTGGTCAACATAGATTCATGAAATTTAGTAGATTTGTAGGTCATAATATGGAGAACAAAACCCTATTTTTGCAGAGTTTTTGAAACATATCATTATACAGTTCGAGCCCTTCAAAGTTCACATTTTTCGTTTTTCCTGCCCGGGGCGCCCTGTAAATTCATATTTCATTTTTTGTCAAGCACATTTCTTCATATTTTGAGTTATGTAAAGTGCTTCGTAAAATTCATGGCTCCATATTTGATTGATTTATGGTTATAAAAATCGTCATCTCATGTCTATAGTACTTCAGATATTACGAACGTTATTATGGAGACAATTTTCTCCAAGAAAATTCAGTTTTCTTCAATCCGGGACCAGGGAGAGTGCTGATTTTTTGCAAAGTCAATCTTTGACTTACTGTTATCATAATTTAGCAATAAAAAATGTGGTCGCCTGAGAAACTGGCGGGATACGAATTTTTGACCTCATTATAGGGGCAACTTTCTCCAAGAAAATTCAGTTTTCTCCGATTTGGGACCAGGGAGAGTGCTGATTTTTTGCAAAGTCAATCTTTGAGTTGCTGTTATCATAATTCAGCAATAAAATTTGCGATTAAGATAATCGCAACGTAGGCCTCATGAAAAAGCGGTACATTAACGTCTCATCATTTTCTGCATTAATAAACTTTTACTTATCTTACATAATCAATAATGCACTGATTGCTGAAAACAAACATTATCATGATATTATGTAA
>JAPYZL010200305.1:0-16187 GCA_030522825.1 Platygaster orseoliae | reverse complement strand
AGAAATAGCTTGTGCAAATTAAGATTTGTTTGGTTGAAAAACATTAAAAATTTGACTAAAAAACTGGGTGCCCCTATGAATTTGGGACACACTGTATCCTGGAATAAAACACGAATTGTAAAATTCATCTGGTTGTATAACATGAGAGTTGACCAGCAAAAAATATTCCTAAAGGATTGAAGGCAAATACAAAAATTTAATTCATGAAATTTTTTTCGTGTTAGTTGTCATTTTTAATAAAAATACTGATCGAGAAAATAATTGTGTGAACAAAATTTTGTGAAGAAAAATTGCAAAAACTATAGTTTTCGTAATTTCCAAAAATTTGATAGGTTTTATACCTTATTCTGAATTATGGAAATTATTTATTAATTTGTGGCGTTTTCCGAAAATTATTCAAAATATTTTCACTGAATATTTACTGAAATTAAGAAAAAAATGTTGTCATTTTTATTAAAAAAAACTTATCAACAAAATAGTTATATTGAATAATAATTGTATGAATAAAATTTTGATTATCAACATGCGAAAAAAAAACTGAAAAACTATAGTTTTCTTAATTTTTATAAAGTTTATATCTTACATAGTTTACTCTTAATTATAAATACTAATGATTACGAATGAATTAATAATCATTATATGAATTCTGAAAATAATTAGAAAATTTCTTTTTGAATTCGTGGCATTTTTTTTTAATTATTAAAACTATTTTACCAGAATGTCTACTGTAATTAAGGAAAAAATTTTGTTGTCTTTTAATTAATTGTATAATTAAAATATTGTAAAAAAAATTACAAAAACTATAGTTTTTGTAATTTCTAAAAATTTTATACACTCTTTACTCTATTCTAAATATTGTGGAAATAATTTATTAATTTGTGGCATTTTCTGAAAATTACTCAAAATATTTTTACAGAATATTTACTGAAATTATGAAAAATGTTGTTGTCACTTTTATTAAAAATACTGATTAACATTATCATTGTATTGAATAATAATTGTATGAATTGAACTTTGATTATCAGCATGCGAAAAAAAACTGCAAAAACTATAGTTTTCGTAATTTTTATAAATTTTATATTTTTCATACTTTATTCTTTATTATGAAAACTAATTATTACGAAGGAATTAATAATTATCATACGATTAATTCTGAAAATAATTTAAAAATTTCTTATGAATTTGTGGCATTTTTTTTAATTATTCAAACTATTTTAACAGAATTCCTACTGAAATAATGGAAAAAGTTTTGTTGTCCTTCTCATTACAAATACTGATCGACAAAATAATTGTATCAATAAAATATTGTGAAAAAAAATTGCAAGATCTATCGTTTTTGTAATTTATAAAAATTTGATAGTTTTTATATTCTATTCTGAATTATGGGAACTATTTATTAATTTGTAGCATATTCTGAATATTATTTCAATTATTTTTACAAAATATTTACTGAAACTAAGAAAAAAATTTTGTTGCCATTTTTATTCAAAATACTGATCAACAAAATAATTGTATTAAATAATAATTGTATGAATAAAATTTTGATTATCACCGTGCGAAAAAAAACTGCAAAAAGCATAGTTTTTATGATTTTTATATTTTTCATATACTTTATTTTTAATTATGAAAACTAATTATTACGAACGAAATAGTAGTAATTTTTATAGAATTAATTCTGAAAGTAATTAAAAATTTCTTATGAATTTGTAGCATTTTTTTCTTTAATTATTCAAACTATTTTAACAGAATTTCTACTGAAATAATGGAAAAAATTTTATTGTCTTTCTCATTAAAAATACTGATTGACAAAATAATTGTATCAATAAAGTTTTGTGAAAAAAAATTGCAAAAACTATAGTTTTTGTAATTTCTAAAAACTGGATAGTTTTAATACTCTATTCTGAATTATGAAAATTATTTATTAATTTGTGGCGTTTTCTCAAAATTACCTAAAATATTTTTACGGAATATTTACTGAAATTAAGAAAAATGTTGTTGTCACTTTTATTAAAAATACTCATCCACATTATAATTGTATTGAATAATAATTGTATGAAAAAATTTTGATTATCAGCATGCGAAAAAAAACTGCAAAAACTATCGTTTTCGTAATTTTTATAAATGTTATATTTTTTATACACTTTGTTCTTAATAATGAAAACTTATTATTACGAACGAATTAATAATTATTATACGATTAATTCTGAAAATAATTTAAAAATTTCTGATGAATTTGTGGCATTTTTTTAAAATTATTCAAACTATTTTAACAGCATGTCTACTGAAATGAAGGAAAAAATTTTGCAGTCTTTCTCATTAAAAATACTGATCAACAAAATAACTATATGAATATCACCATGTGAAAAAAACTGCAAACACTACTTTTCGTAATTTTCAAAAATTTTATAGTTTTTATTCTGAATTATGAAAACTGATAATCACAAATGAATTATTATGAATTATGAAAATTATTAATAATTACTTATTGATGTGTGGCTATTTTTAAAACTATTCCAACTTTTTTTACATAATGTCTACTTAAACTAAGAAAAAGTTTTTGAGATATTAATGAATCAATGGAGGTTTTATGAAAATCAATATATAGCAGACTTTCACACAGAAAGGCTAAGTTGTATAAAGTCCGATTAATATGGATTGAAGCACAAGTTGTGAATAACGCACTTTCACTCTGACCATTTTTGCATTCTTGATTATGTTACCTTAAATAAATTTTCTCATGTCTCATACTGTATATCATCTATTTTAGCTTGGTCTCCATCTTTCCAGAAAAACCAAACGATTCAAGGCAACAAAAGTTTTACTGTTAATTCTTCGAAGATTTAGAAAATATTTGGTTTATTATTATTTTTTTTTTCTTCAATCTGAACATCGATGCACAAATTTCAACCATTAAGAAACTGCGGGAAATTGGTTTATCAATGCTTGAAAAATTTATCGTAAATTATTTTCAGAATGCTTTAATTAAATAAAGTTAGTAAATAGTTAAGTAAATTTTAAATTAATGCCCAAATTTTGAAAAGATTGTTTCTTCCTACAATTATTTCCATAATTTGTCAACATTGTTTTGAGATTGCAAATTTGAAAACAGATTTTTACTCTCTACACTTTGTTGTTCAATAATGTTTGACAGAAAATTTAAATTATACATGATTTATGATATAAATAAATGTTAAAAGTTTTTCTAAAAAATTAGTCAAAATGTTAGAAACTTATAAATTTTGTATATTTTTTTAAAAGTATGTATCGAATAAATAGACTTGTGTAGTACTTTGAATATTCAACTCGAAACCGAGAAATTATAAATTACCTTAGCAAAGTCACTGTCATATAATAGTATGAAAGGTAAATTTTGTATTATAATAGCTGTGGCATTTTTTCCTTATCACATTTGATAAAAATATTAGTTATATGAACTTTTATACAAGGTTCATACAAAATTCATACTATTATATGAAGTTTATATGACACTTGTATGACGGCGACTTTGCTAGGGAGCATAGTTGTTTTAGGACTTGAATTACATGGTAAAGTTATGAAATTTATTATTTATTTATGAATTCTATTATAATGAAAAGAATAATTTTGGATTAAAAATATGCTTACTTCAATTATTATTGACTTATTATTATTTACTTATAATTTTTATATTCATAAAATTGTTATATTTATAAAATTTTTATATTATTATTTTTACTTATACTTATTTCCTAAATTATTTACTTCACTCAAAAAAAAAAAAAAAAAAAATCAATTTAATCATCGAAAAACATACTTTCTTGTAATCCAGATTTGTGGTTACATTATTTATTCAGTAAGTGTAAAAATGAATTTAACAAATATTATTGAAAACAATCAAAGAAGTGACCAATTTCTAAACAATTGGAATTGTTATTGAAATAATAGTTTTAATATACGAATTACAAAATAAAATTATGAAATTTATCTATTATTTTATTATTTACTATTTTAGTTTATTTTTTATTTTATTTTAATTTTTGTATTTTATTTTTATTTTTCCGTTTTATTTTTCATTTTATTATTTACTATATATGAATTACATAACAATATAAATAATATTTTTTTTAAATATACATAATATATTCAACGTTACCAGTTGTAAATATTTAGATCAAAATTACGCACAGTACCATGCAAAAGTATGACATGATCTAGAAAATGTATTTTTTGAGTTTGCGATTGTTTTTCACTGTGTTCAACAGAATTTTATAATTTATTCTTGTAAATGAACTATAAAATATACTTTTTTGCCATGATTTACATAATTTGCAATAAATTAGCTAATTATTATTATTAGAAATTATGAAATTCTAAAGGAACCAAAAACTTTTTTTTTTAAGTAGCATACTTTTTGTGCTGTAAAATAAATAAATTATGTATTTTTATGTAAAATTTATTTACGTTGATCGATATTTATTGTTTTAATAAATTTTAATAAATAAGCACATATATTATTCGGTATTTTTAAATATTTTGATACAAAGTTTGCATGTAAATGCAAATGAAAAAAAATTGCAAAAATTATAGTTTTTGTAATTTCTAAAAAATGGATAGTTTTTATACTCTATTCTGAATTATGAAAATTATTTATTAATTTGTGGCTCTTTCTGAATATTATTCAATTTATTTTCACAGAATATTTACTGAAATTAAGGAAAAAAAGTTGTCATTTTTATTGAAAATACTGATCAACAAAATAATTGCATTAAATAATAATTGTATGAATAAAATTTTGATTATCACCATGTGAAAAAAAAAATGCAAAAGCTATAGTTTGCATAATTTTTATAAATTCTTTATTTTTCATACACTTTGTTGTTAATTATGAAAACTAGTTATTACGAATGAATTACTAATTACTATAAAATTAATTCTGAACATAATTAAAAAATTATTTATGAATTTGTGGCATTTTTTTAAAACTATTCAAATTATTTTAACAGAATGTCTACTGAAATAAAGGAAATAATTTTGTTGTCTTTCTCATTAAAAATACTGATCGAAAAAAAAATTGTATAATTAAAATATTGTAAAAAAAATTGCAAAAACTATAGTTTTTGTAATTTCTAAAAATTGGATAGTTTGTATACTCTATTCTAAATTATGAAAATTATTTATTAAATCGTGGCGTTTTCGAAAAATTATTCAAAATATTATCATAAAATAATTACTGACATTAAGAAAAAAATGTTGTTGACATTTTTATTAAAAATACTTATCAACAATATAGTTGTATTAAATAATAATTGTATGAATAAAATTTTGATTATCACCATGCGAAAAAAAACTGCAAAAACCAGTTTTTATGATTTTTATATTTTTCATATACTTTATTTTTAATTATGAAAACTAATTATTACGAACAAATTAATGATTATTATACGATTAATTCTGAAAATAATTTAAAAATTTCTTATGAATTTGTAGCATTTTTTTTTTAATTATTCAAACTATTTCAACAGAATTTCTACTGAAATGAAGGAAAAAATTTTGTTGTCTTGCTCATTAAAAATACTGATCGACAAAATAATTGTATCAATAAAATTTTGTGAATAAAAATTGCAAAAACGATAATTTTTGTACTTTTTAAAAATTGGATAGTTTTTATACTCTATTCTGAATTATGAAAATTATTTAATAAATTGTGGCATTTTCTGTAAATTATTCAAATTATTTTCACAGAATGTTTACTGAAATAAAGAAAAAAATATTGTTGTTATTTCTATTAAATGACAACTACAATTAAATTTAAACAAAGTGAAAAAAAAATCAACTGCTAAGAAATTCTACACTTTATTCAAATTAAGAGAATGTTTTTTTTAATAATTAAAAGATGAAAAAAAGGCTCATCTCACCTCAATATTGCCCATAGTTTGGAAAGCTGTAAAAACCAGCATGAAACCCCAGCTGAGGATGAGAACGTTCAAAAAACCCCTGTCGCAATTCATTGTTCACCAAATTCATTAACAACTGTTAAATTAAAAATCGCAGCACTTTTCCTTGGCGACTCGCGGAGCGTGAGAAAACGGAATTGATATATCTCGTCCAACTCACGACTGTTATTGCGGTACACAGCGGTACATATATTTAATACTAGCAATATCGTACGTTTGCACCGAGTGCAGACCCGACGACGTTCGCGCGGGTGTATACAAAACGATGATTATAAACAATTATAAACAAACTCAGCATTGCTCAGCATCCGCCTTCGAGATAAGCATACGTAATACATTGCAATACATTGTAATACTTTCCCGCGAAAAAATTGCACCAACATTTTTGTTTGCTGACACTGGAGAGTGCGTCAGAGTGCATGTTTTTTTCCACCTTCTTCAGATCAGTACTACCAATTCCCGAGTCGTAAACCCGATTCTGGAAGCTGGCCAGTCTGAAACGTGTCCTACACCCTGGTTTTTTCTCCTCGACACGCTTTCCAATCGAATTAACCTGAAATACATGCTATTTCATGCCATTATAAAGAAATTCGAGTTAACATTGACAAATCGGTGTCAGCCCCCTGGACAAATCAATAATCATTAGACAAGCTGCCTATATTATTATATTCTTGTTTTTGAACATTTTGAATTATTTTGAATTGTGGTTTTATCGTCTGCATTACTGCCAACCGTTCGTGTTCAGTCGTGTCAACAAAAACAAACTTATGTTTATTAACGCTATAGAAGAAGACATAGATACAATCGAAATTTATGAACACTGCTGCAAACTGCTGCTGTACAGTGCTGTAGGTAGGTACATGCAACGAAAATATTGTATTATTACATGAATTTTTCATTTTCTGTAAATCATTTTTCTCCGAAACAAAAAAAACAAAATCGATTAATTGATCGTTCGAAAAATAAAAAAGAAATCGTGTTTACACATTTTAAAAGTGTTTGAGATTGAAAATTTCCCGCGGTTTTAAAATTAGAAACGGTCGAATACGTTATAAGTTGGCATCACTGAAATGGCACACCTGATTTGCCAGCTGAATTGACATACTCAACATATATGACATATTATGTTGTCTTATATAGTTATGTACAAACATGTGCAACAACGATAAAAACTGATAACAAAGAATAAAAAATACATCTAAGACTATAATAATTGATAAATAATGGTCGGGAAGAGTGAGGAACGTACTCGTGTCAGTACAAAAGCAGAGCGCAGACACAGGCTACTTTTATCAGAGTGTGATTGACGTATATGTTTATTATTTGTGGTTAGGTCCAACATATTAAATTACTTTCACCGCCCCGTATATAACGTCTCTGCATAATAATTTGTATTCAATCGCCCATTACTCACCTGAATTAACAATATAATAATATGACGAATTTTGCCATGACTGTTGATCAAGCGACGACGATTCACTTGTTGACTCTCAACTGCTGGTTAGTACAACAAACATGTTTACCAATTCAACAAATAATATAAAACCGCAAAATAGCTCTCCAAGTATCATTTATTATTAAAACTTGCTAATTAATTATATTCCTATATCTCTTGTTTGATAATCAATTGTTGCAACAATTTCTTTTCGTTTAAATAACAATGCAAAACACACGTATGCAAAAAAATTAAAAATTAATAGTACAATTTACTGCGAATTATAAATGCTGTAAGATATTGTGCAATTTAAAAAACTTCTTTCCTAAAAATTAAAAACAGAAAATTTTGTCTGTTGCTTTTAGACAGAAAATGTAAAAATGTTTACATAACTGCATTTGCATAATTTTCCACGATTGTCTTGTAAAATTTATGATATATCTGAGAATTAATTGGGTATATCGAGATTCTCAAAGCTGATGACTCTGGAAAAAAGAGGAAAAAGAAAATATACAACGATGCGAGTCGACTCTATGAAAATTTTGTTTATTTTCCATTATTTATGGAAAAAAAAAACAAAACTATGATCAGCAAGAAAATTGTTACCATGATCAAATTTGCAATGCATAAGATGACAATTTTATATAAAAAAACATTTTTTAATTTTGTGAAAAAAATCTAAAACACATGTTGCATGTAATTTTTTCTTGTTCTACGACACAGGGTAATATTTATTAAAATTATCATAATAAATCAAATGATGACAACTTAATACATTTTTTATACTTAAAACTGTTTATTCACTCGTCATCAACTTTTAATTCTTTTATTATACTCGTTGATCAATTTTCATCATTATTTAATGAATAATGATTTACAGGGGAATCCCATATATATCCAAAGATCGAGAGGCGCGAATGAATGCCATCGCTGACCAACTTGCTAGTGGAAATTACGATGTTGTTTGTTTGCAAGAAATTTGGTCCATCAACGATTTCAAACTCATTTCTGAAAAAACTGAAAAATGGCTGCCTTATTCCCACTATTTCTTTAGGTAAGTGTTTGTCGCTTGAGAAAAAAAATACTCTTGTGGCTTGTAATGGGAAAATTGTATTTGCTACATTAATGAATGTAATAAAACTCAGGAGTAAAAAAGGAAAAAAAACTAAGCTTTGACATTTGTTGGGCGACCGCCAGTCAATTAAAAAATGTAGGAAAATTTTTATTTAGCTCATTCAAGCTACTAACATTTTTTTTTTTTTTTCATTCATTCATGTTTTGGAAATGATAAAATTTCTGATTGACTGGTTGAATCCAAAATTCTGATTTTTGAATAATTCTCTTAATATCAAGGAATTTAAAAATTATAAATGCTTTTTTATAGTTTTCCACCATTTGGAAAACTTGAAAAATTTTCTGCAATTTTTTGAACATATTTTTAGTATTTTTACAGGTTTTTGAGAATTTCAAAATATTGCGAACTATTTGTGTAAAATTGCCAGTGTATTAAGACATTTTTCAAATCAAAAAATTTTTTAAAACTCTTTTTTATATAATTTCATGTTTTAGAAATAATTATAGATTTCTAGTTGATTAGTTCAATGCAGAATTCTGATTTTTGAATAATTTTGTTAATATCAAGGAATTTAAAAATTATAAATGCCTTTTCATAGTTTTCCATCATTTGGAAAATTTTCAAAATTTCCTGCATTTTTTTAAAAACATATTTTCAGTATTTTTGCAGGTTTTTGAGAATTTCAAAATATTACCAACTATTTGTGTAATCTTGCTAGTGTTTTGAGAGCAGTATATATTATTTTGAATAATTTTTTTCTTTTCTTATTTTATGTTTTAGAAACAATTACAAAATTTTGGTTAATTAGTTGAATGCAGAATTCCGATTTTCAAATTATCTTCTTAATATCAAAGAATTTGAAAATTTAGAATTTTTTTTTATGGTTTTCCATTATTTGAAAAACCTAAAAAAAATTTTACATTTTGTATACATATTTTGAGTATTTTTGCAGATTTTTGAAAATATTACAGATTATTTGTGTAAATTTGCCAGTGTTTTAATGGCTGTACATATGAATTAAAAAATTTTTTTTTTCATTATTTCATATTGTGGAAATGATAAAATTTCTGGTTGACTGGTTGACTGGTTGAATTCAGAATTCTGATTTTCAAATTATTTTCTTAATATCAAGGAATTTAGACATTTATAATGTTTTTTCACAGTTTTCCATCATTTGGGAAACTTCAAAAATTTTGTGCATCTTTTTAAACATATTTTTAGTATTTTTACAGGTTTTTGAGAATTTCAAAATATTCTTAAACATTTATGTAAACTTGCCAGTTTTCTCAGAGCTGTACACATGATTTTGAATAATTTTTGTTATTGTTTCATTTTTTGGAAATAATTGAAAATTTCTAGTTGATTGGCTGAATGCAGAATTCTGATTTTTCAATTATTTTCTCAGTATTGTGGAATTTGGCGTAGTTTATTACCTTTCTTCGAATTGAAAAAAATTTTAAATAATGAAGAAAAAGTTTTATGATAGTTGCAATTTCTAGAAGTTTTGAACAATTTGTAGAATTTTCTCTATATTTTCCTTGTGATTTTTTCCCTATCAGTTATATATTCTTACAAGATTTCAGAAATCTTTCATAATACTTTTTTTTGCTCAATTATACCTATTTATTTACTTCATTTTGTCTGATTGATCTATTTTCACTGTTTTTATACTGATTTACATCAACCAGTTACCAAATAATATAATTCATCTATGACAGAATAAAAAATACCAATTCTCAAATCTTTTTCAAATCTTTTTCAATATCAAAGAATTCAGCGTGATTATTCCTTTTTGTTTTTTTATTTAAAACATCTTGAATGATCGAGAAAAAGTTTTACAACAGTTGTTGAGTATTTCTACAAGTTTCGAACACTTTATAGAATTTTTTTTATATTTTCTTAAATTTTGCTTCTTTTTAATTTTTTCCCTAAGCACTTTCACATTCTTATAAGATTTCAGAAATCTTCTATAATATTTAAAATATTGCATTTGCTACATTAATGAATGAAATAAAACTCACGAGTCGAAAAGTAAGAAAAAGTAAGCTTTGACATTTGGTAGGAGACCGCCAGTCAATTTATAAATGTAGGAAAATGTTGCAAAAACATGCCTTTCAAGTTTTACATGGCTATTGTTTGTTTTAGCGGCGTCCTAGGGTCGGGAATATGCATATTTTCGCGCTATCCCATTCAAGACGTCATGTTCCACAAGTGGCCCCTCAATGGCTACGTGCACAAAATTCGGCACGGCGACTGGTTCGGCGGCAAGGGCGTCGGCCTTTGCAAACTCTTGATTGACGGCATGGACGTTCACATTTACGTTGCTCATGTACGCTACTTGTCTTTGATTCACTACTAACGCGTGTCTGTACTGAAAAAAAAAGAGTTTTTTTCTTGTTTGCTACAGCTGCACGCCGAGTATGACAAAGAAAACGACGAGTACATGGCCCATCGAGTATTGCAAGCTTTCGACACTGCTCAATTTATCAAGATAACGAGGGGAGGGGCAGCGGCCGTTGTACTGGCAGGGGATCTGAATACCGAGCCGCAGGACCTCGCGTATCGCATCATTTGCGGGGTCGCCGGCTTGAACGACGCTTACTCAAGCAACCCACTGCTGGCCAAGACCCACCTCGGGACCAACGACTGCGCCAGCAACAGTTACACCAGCCCGGCCATGGCCAAGTTGTCCCCTGATGGCAAACGCATCGACCACATTTTGTACCTAGGCTCCAAGCATTTCCAAGTAACATTCGTTTTACAACATTTTACAAAAGTGGTTGGTTAAAATAATCCTTAAAGAAAATAAAATAATTGCAGTTGAAGGCCTTCAACTTTCGACATCCTTTGCCCTCGAGAGTGCCAAAAATGGATTTTAGCTACTCGGATCATGAAGGCGTCATGGCCAGTTTTCATCTCTCGAAAGGTTGGTTGTGGTAGTGGCGGCAGCTTTTCGATTTCATTCCATTACTTCATGTTTGTTGGTTTTTAAAATCTCAGGTGAAGAGGAATCTGCAACAATGATGGATAACGACGAGCTCCAAGAGCAGCAGCAACAGCCCTTGAAAGAGGCAATGGACGTTTGCGAATCGGCCATCAAGAGCCTGGAGCAGCAGAAAACTTGGTATCTAGTGGCCAGTTGCTTGCTGGTAATGCCTCTCGTCTTCTCCCTGGGCGTCGACAAAAGTGTCGTTGACTCGAGTACTGCTTTCTTAGTCACCTACGTTCTTTCGAGGCTCTTTTTGGCCGCGCTTTTGTGCTACTCCCTCTTTATGGCCACCATTTGGAACAGGCTCGAGAATAACGCCCTCAAAAGCTGTTACTTGTCCATGGAATTGCACCTCAAACATCGCACCTACAATAATTCTCATAAACCTCGCGTTTCCCCCTATCAATGATTCGACTCTTGTTTCAAATATTATTCACTAATTAGCCTTTCAACGTTGTTATCGTTTTCGATATTATTTATTGCATCGCCCCTCTTTTTTTGTCTGTGATTATGCACGATTATTCCAATAATATATAAAAAACGAGATTTTTAGAGACTACATAGCATTTATTACGTTTCTGTTGATTGTATTTATAATTATCGCCTCTACTTGCGAATACAGGCGATGATGATGATTTCTTTGCTCAAGCATTCTCGATCGAATCAGTTAGAAAAATGATTGAAAAATATTGTCATTGCGCAACTCTCTTGGACAATCAAAAAACTGCTCATCTGCAATATTTGAATTTATTAACTCTTGAAGACTTTTCAAAAAAGAAAATATAAATTTATTTTTTTTTGCCACTGAATACATTTTTTTGTAAATAATCTGCAATAATTGTAAATAAAATTATGGTTTCAGACAACTGTGTATCTTATAATTTTTAATAAGTAATTAAGACATTTTTCACTAACTGCCAGCCAAGTTGCATTGACAAAGGATAAAGTTACATTTTTTTTTCTGGCCATGGCTCCAAGTTTTTTAAATTTAACTTCAGTAGTTGCAAATTAATTGAATGTTCGGTACTTGTGGTTTTTTATGACCATCTTTATTAAAGATGATTTGACAGTCTGACGGCCAGGTTGAATTCTAAAAAGGAAAAGAAAAGTTATTTTTCTATCATCGAATCGAAGGTTTTTAATTAATCTGTAATAATTGTCAGTAAAATAATTGAATAATTATTTAGGACAACTTTATTTTTTATAATTTTGAATAAATAAGTAAAAGTCAATTTCGATGACTGCCAGTCAGCCAATTTTTCGTGCCCATTGTGGCAATTTATGTGGTGGAATCAAAAGCAGCGAAAATCGAAAAAGTATAAAATGGAAATTTGAAACTGGTACGTATGTCAAAAAGGATGATTTATTAAATGTAAATTAATCTAAATTACAGAGGGCCCCATATACTGGGCTAAACCTCCAACTCTCAATTCGCTACATTTGAAAGGAATTTGAATTACGCGCGTTTTGCAGGGTAGCCATACTGCAATCCGCCATTACCAACTTCCGCTACCAACCGCAGCCATGTTGAAATAAAAGAGAACCACATCTCATTCAGGAAACACTTTTATTTTAAAATTCAAAATCTACGTATAAAAAAAAATTCTCAAACAATTAATCGACCGAAAAACATAAAAATCATTTGTTGTTTTGTTGAATAAACAAGAAATTTCTTATCTCCGCAACTTGGAATTCAAAGAAGCCCGCGTGAGGTCGATGTCGACACTTGTCATAATTTATCTGAGTTTATCATTATCTGTCATAGTGAGACTAAAAATATTTCCAAAATAAGTTACGCGCTTGTAAACTCGTGTTTTTTTTTCTTTTCGCTTAGAGTATTAAAATCTGGATGAAAAGAGGAGGCTCGGGAAATCGGGGGGAATTTCGACAATGAGTTTTAAAGTGTAGAAATAGCTGGTCAAGTGTTGGTTGATGTGTGCGTTTCGTGTGACGATGTTTTTTTGCCTCATTATATGAAATGATGATGAACACGAGTAGCTAATTTGTTGAGTGTCCCGAAACTTGGCGAAATCATGAAGAAGCAATTTTTCCGGGTGAAACAGCTCGCCGATCAAACGTTTTCAAGGTAGTCTAAAATCCTGGTTCACGTTAAATTTGTTGTTATTTTTCTAAGGCAGTAAACGTCACGCGCTATTACGAATACAAAGATCATTTTCGAAGGCTTATCTATAAAGTTATTGCGATCCAAGATTACAGAAATCTTGCGATTGTTGGACATTTTTTTGGCATGAAAAAGCTTATTGACGTGTCACCCTGGTCGAAAATTGCCACGCATTCTGTCTCTTTTTCACTACTGCCAAATTTACAATGTTTTTTCAGAGTTTTCCATCGTTTGCAGAACGTTGAAAATTTTCTGCATTTTTTTATTACAGGTTTTGAATATTTTTGCAGATTCTTAAGAATCTCAAAATATTACGTACCTGAAGTTCCAAACGTTTAAAATTAAACGGAAAACAAAAATATATAGGTTTTCAGAAAAAAAACTTTCCAGCTTCTTTCTGTGACTTTTCAGTCAGAACAGCAAACTTCATGATAAGTACCCAAAAAAATATTTAACACAATGTTCTCCATGATGGGAAATCGTAAATTTATAGATTTTCTCTTTTTGTTTAATTTTAAACGTTTGGAACTTCAGGTACATAAAATATTGCAAATTGTTTGTGTAAACTTGCCAGTGATTTAAGAGATGAACACATGATTTTGCATAATTTTTGTTATTATTTCATGTTTTGGATACAATTGAAAAATTCTGGTTTACTAGTTGAATGCAGAATTCTGGTTTTCAAATTATCTTCTTAATATCAAGGAATTTGAAATTTAGAATTTTTTTTATGGTTTTCCATCATTTGGAAAACTTGAAAAATTTTCTGTATTTATTCAAACATATTTTCAGTATTTTTGCAGGTTTTTTGAGAATAATTTTTTTTTTATTATTATTACATGTTTTGAAAATAATTATAAAATTCTGGTTCATTGGTTGAATGCCGAATTCTGATTTCCCAATTATCTTCTTAACATCAAGGAATTGGAAAGTTTAGAATTTTTTTCATGGTTTTCCATCATTCAGTGTAAAACCTAAAAAGTTTTCTGCATTTTTTAAACATATTTTGTATATTTTTGCATATTTTTGCATATTTTTGAGAATATTACACATTTTTTTTTGTAAACTTGCCAGTGTTTTACAACATTTTTAAAATAAAAAAATTTTTTTTTAACTTTTCTTCATATTATTTCTTGTTTTAGAAATAATTATAAATTTCTGATTGGTTCGATGCTAAATTCTGAATTTAAATTAATATCAAGTACTTTAGACATTTGGAATGTTTTTTCATAGTTTTCCATCATTTTGAAAACTCAAAAAATTTTTTGCATTTTTTGGAACATATTTTAGTATTTTTGCAGGTTTCTGAAAATTTCAAAATATTGCGAATTATTTGTGCGAAATTGCCAATGTTTAGAGAGCTGTACATGTGATTTTGAATAATTTTTTTTATTATTTCATGTTTTTGAAAATAATTATAAAATTCTGGTTAGTTGGTTGAATGCAGAATTATGATTTTCAAATTATCTTCTTAATATCAAAGAATTTGAAAATTTAGAATTTTTTTCATTATTTTCCATCCTTTGGAAAACCTAAAAAGTTTTCTGCATTTTTTAAACATGTTTCGAATATTTTTGTAGTTTTTTGAGAACATTACGAATTAATTGTGTAAAATTGATAGTGTTTTAAACATTTTTTGAAATAAAAAATTTTTTTTAGCTTTTTTTGCATTATTTCATGTTTTAGAAATAATTATAGATTTATGGTTGATTGAGAAAATTTGAAATCAGAATTCCGCATTGAACCAATGTCAAGGAATTAGGAAATTTAGAATGTTTTTTCATCGTTCTTCATCATTTGGAAAACTTTCAAAATTTCCTGCATTTTTTTAAACATATTTTTAGTATTTTTGCAGGTTCTTAGGATTTTCAAAATATTGCCAACTATTTGTGTAAACTTGCTAGTGTTTTGAGAGCTGCACGGAAAGAAATTTTCGTTAAAAATTACCGTGCAGTTCACTAGAAAGCTAAAGCTGGGACATAGTGTAAATTCAGTCAATTTTACGGTTATGTCTAACATAACTTAACGGGAAAAAACCTAATAATTACAGAAATTTTTGTAGTTTTTGCCGTGCAGCGCCTCAAAAAAACCTGATAGTGCTATTTTTACCTGACGATCATTATAATAAACTGAGCTGCACGGTAAAATGTATCAAATATTTCAATTTTTACCGTGCAGTTCAGTATTCCATGAGTCGCCTGATAGCTGATAGTACAAATTAAGCGCTTCTCTCTCGCAGGAACCAAAAAAACCCATGTGTAGTATATATACTGCACTCAACTTATACTACTGTCGAATCAGTCTGTCGTAATACTTCAGAAGTCGTATTGGGCGCCTTTTACCAGAAGCCTTTAAAGACATATTAACACTCTAATGGCATAGTTCCCCTGATGCATATAATGTCACTTCTGATGGTAAAGGTTAGCTTAAGCGCATATGTTGGGCGTGGCGATTATATGTTGACTAATTGGCATGAACGACTAATAAAAATTAAATTATTCTACATAATAACGTAGTAATTTTTTTTTTTTTATAATTGACGGGCTTAAAGCAAAAGTCAGACGCTTAAAGCTACGGAGCAAAATACAGATGGAATATTCACAGCGCAAGAACGAGCTGCAGAAAGTTGAGTT
>JAPYZL010200288.1:0-20071 GCA_030522825.1 Platygaster orseoliae | reverse complement strand
TCTTCTCAGCTCTTTAGACGGAAGACGACGCGACTTAGTCTAAAAAATTTAATTTAATTTAATATAATATAATATTATATAATATTATATTATATTAATAATATTATATTATATTAAATTAAATTCATCTACGAATGATTTTTTCTTATGTTTGAAAAAATTTGCTACGAATGATTTCTTTTTTTTTTACTTGGTGCGATGAACGAAAAATTTTTTTTTCGTTTCAGATTCGTCTCTTTGTAGAATAACTGCTACGCATGCGCATTTGATTTTTTTTCATACTTGGAAAAAATTTTACTACGAATGATTTCTTTTTTTTAACTTGGTGCGATGAACGAAAAACTTTTTTTGTTTCAAACTCATTTCGTCATATAATAACTGCTGCGCATGCGCATTTGATTTTTTTTCATACTTGGAAAAAATTTTGCTACGAATGATTTCTTTTTTTTTTAACTTCAATAAAAATGAAAAGTAAAAAAAATTCATTTTCGATTTGGCTGAAATTTATCTCCTTCGCACTCAACGATTACATCACATTCGGAGCGACTTCGTGAGGCGGTATTTTAAGTTTCTCGCGTTTCGCGAGAAATGTACGATGCGTTCAAGCGAGATTTTCGCTGAAACTTTTAGAAAATTATTTCACTCGCGTAAAACGAGGTTACGTTCGAGCGAGATTTTTGCTGAAACTTTTGAGAACTTATTGCATTTCGTTCGAGCGAGATTTTTGCTGAAAGTTCCAACTCATTTATTTTTTCTTATTGTTTCTATAAAACGTGACATTTTGCCGTGATGTTAGAAGGTTAGAAAGTAAGATTGAATAAATATTTTTTTATTATATATAAAATAATTGCAAATATTTTTATTCATGTTTTATTCAAAAATGTCCGATACATATGATATTACTTTATATGATATAATATCGGAATATCGAGAAACAAAATTTGTAAATTATGAAAAAATATATTTCATGTTAAATCAATATATTAATAATAATAAAACTTTTATTAAAGAGATTGTTGATCAATTATTATTGAATCCAATGTTTCAAGATGAATGTCAAAAAACATCGCCAAATTTAATAAAAATAAAATCGTTTATTTTACAATCATACAATATAGTAAAAAAAAATAAAAATCAAGAAATTGATTAACCGCTTGACATAAATTTAAATTTAATAAATAATTTGATTTTTTTTTTAATATTTTATACTGTTGGTTGATATTTTTTTTTATATTATTTCAATGGAATTTTTTTTTATTGAAAAATCATATCTATTAAAATATTTTAAATACGATTTTTTTCCGAAATAATAAACAAATATTGCTATAATAAAATATGTAATTGTTTGCAATAACGATGCAAGTACTTTAATTGCACACTGTTGAATGACATTAGTTTGATTATTTGCTATCAGAGGACAATTGAAATAGTCTAATAATATTTCTTGAAAAATGAAATTTACAGTATTATTTTTTATTGTTTTAATTATAGGAATTGTGGTATTTATTTCAGTTTCATTATTTAAAAGTTTTGTATTTATGTCAATTTTACTGTCATTAAAAGACGTTTCAATTGTAGTTGAATTTGTATTTATATTAATGTTACTATCATTAGAAGATGTTGCAATTGTACTTGTGTCAATTTTAATATTATTTCGTCTTGTTTCAATTGTTATTGGCGTTGTATTTATGTCAATTTTATTATTATTATGAAATGTCTTAATTGTTGCGTTTATATTTCTATCAATTTTACTATTATTGGAGGGCATTTTAATTATTGTTGGAGTTGTATCAATTTTAATATTATTGAGAGACGTTTCAATTATTGTTAGATTGTTATTTGGGTTCATGATATTATTATTAAAATATGTTTCAACCGTTGTTGGAGTTGTATCAATTTTAACGGTAATAGAAGACGTTTCAATTGTTGTTGGAGTTGTATCAATTTTAATAGTAGTAGGAGACGTTTCAATCGTTGTTGGAGTTGTATCAGTTTGAATATTAGTAGGAGACGTTTCAATTGTTGTTGGAGTTGTATCAATTTTAACAGTAGTAGGAGACGTTTCAATCGTTGTTGGAGTTGTATCAGTTTGAATATTAGTAGAAGACATTTCAAATATTGTTGGATTTGTATCAATTTGAATATTAGTAGAAGACATTTCAATTGTTGTTGGAGTTGTATCAATTTTAATGGTAATAGGAGACGTTTCAAATATTGTTGGATTTGTATCAATTTCAATATTAGTAGGAGACGTTTCAAATATTCTTGGATTTGTATCAATTTTAATATTATTAGGAGATGTTTCAAATATTGTTGGGCTTGTATCAATTTCAATAATACTAGGAGACGTTTCAATTGTTGTTGGATTTGTATCAATTTCAATATTAATAGGAGACGTTTCAAATATTCTTGGATTTGTATCAATTTCAATATTATTAGGAGATGTTTTAAACATTGTTGGGCTTGTATCAATTTCAATATTACTAGGAGACGTTTCAATTGTTATTGGATTTGTATCAATTTCAATATTACTAGGAGACGTTTCAATTGTTGTTGAATTTGTATCAATTTTAATATTACTAGGAGATGTTTCAAATATTGTTGGGCTTGTATCAATTTCAATATTAGTAGGAGATGTTTCAATTGTTGTTGGATTTGTATCAATTTCAATATTAATAGGAGACGTTTCAATTGTTGTTGTATTTTGATTTGTATTGTTGGTATCCATTATATCCTCAGTATAAGTTTCGTCATTGTAATTTTTATCAAGAGCAACGGTGGTTTCATTTTTTAAATCAACTGAACTTTCGGCAGTTTTAATATTAGTAGGAAACGTTTCGAGTGTAATATTTTTGTTTTCGACATCAATTGAATCTTTAGATGATGTTTCGATTAGTGGATTGTTGTCCGTTTCATTATTTTTAATAGTAGTAGTAGTAATATTGGGAAAAATTTCAATCATGGGTTTTATGTTTGCTGCATCAATAAAAGTTTTAAAATATGTTTCATTTATTGTAGGATTTCTGTTTGTTTTATTACTCTCGTTATAACTAGGATATATTTCAATTGTTTTGTGATTTGTATTTGTTGCAATATCGATGCTATCTATATTGCCATCAGTGGTATTGGTATAACTAAAATTTCCAAGAGATTTCGTATTATTTGAAAAAATATCGGTTGCAATTGTTGTTAGTTCGGGTTTTGCGTAAGCAATGTTTATCATAAAAAATGTAAATAAAATTTTGTTCATCATTTTTTTCTATAATATATTTTTATTTATATAATGTTATTCTTATATTTTTACAGATAATTATCATTTGATTGAGAATTAACTAACGTAGGACAATTTAATACAGTATTTAATGTGGCACACGAGAAATTCGTATAACATTTATTATTGACGCGATCATCGGCAAATGATTCTATTCCGCGAACGCTTACAATATTAATCAACGGACCATCTTCGCGATTGTTCATATAGTAAAATTTCAAATTGTTTGTTACAATTGTTTTCATGGCTTTGATGTATACAACGGAGAAAATTGTTGCATCTTCATTGTTATTCGGCCAAGGTGTTATTTTATTGAACAATGTAATGTACGCGCAAAAAACATAATTTCGTATATATAGTTTAAAATTATTTTTTACATCAATTGATTGTATGTCCGAAGTATATAGAATTTGAGCGCAAGGTCGATCGAACCACAAGTCATCTAAAATTGAATAGTTTGATATGTCAAATTTTTCATTTAATTTTTTTTTTGACTGTATACGTATTAAATTTGATATAATTTTAAAAAAACGCAAATGTATATATTTAGGTATATAAAAATGAATATAATAAAATGTTAAATTTTTATATTCTATGATTCTTTTTATAACATAATATGGTGTGAATTTTTGTAAAATTTCATACAACGATTGATGTTCGACGATACAATATAAATCGATGATTTGATGAACCGCGTATTTTTCTCGCGTAACGTCTCTAACAATTGGATTACAATATAAACATATATATTTATTAGAAAAATTTTCATATAAATATATGAAATTATCGTCAATACTATTGATAAATATTACATTGTTTAATATTTCTTCATGTATGTTTATTACGCTTGTTTCTATTATAACCATTGTATTTTTTTCTTCAATTTCTTTTTTGTATTTTCGTATGTACGCTTCCAACATGTGATAAAATACATACGCATATTCTTTCAGTAAATAACATTCTAACGTTGTAATATTTTTATCAACGTGTAAAATTTTAAATAAAAAAATTAAATTTTTAGCCAATAATCGTTTAAAAAAAATATTATGTAAATTGCAGGTAATTTGTATGATTTTTTTTTTCGAAAAAATTGCGCAATATGTAACATTTATCGAACGTATTTTACTTAAATCTACACTTGTTGTAAAGTGTGTAATATTCACGCTATCGTTAACCTTGTCGTTGTTGAAATCTTTATTTTTTTTTTTTATATTTAATGCTTTTTGTTGATTATTTTGATAAAACTGAGTAATAAAAATATTTGGTAAATGTTTATTATCTGATAAAGTAGCGATATTGTAATTATTTTCAATATTTTCAATCCAAATTTGTAGATTTTTTTTATCATTTTTTTGTTTTTCGTCAATTAACGTAGTAGTATTATTATCGCCATTGATATTTATTAACATTGCATTAATTTTCAATTTAAAATTATGGAATAATTGTTGAACATCGATATCGCGACGATGTTTGTCAAATAATTCTCGTTGCGTATCATCAATGCAATCGTTTAACGATAATAGATCCAATAAAAGAGTAAATGCATTTGAACATTTCTCAAAATGACATATCGAATAATGTAACATTAAACAAAATTTATTTGCTATATATTCGGGTAATTCGTATCGAAGCAAAACATTTTTTAATTCACAATCGCAAAATTTATAAACTTCCAACGCAAAGGTATCTTGATGATAAAAAATTATATTATTTTTAAATAAATGTGCCATGTTAAAGTATAACTGTATTGTTGAACCGTGCGAAAAATTGTTTCGTATTTTACGTAATACTCTATAAATTACAAAATATACATTATGTTCATTTTGAATATCGATAATATTATTGGCACATAAATAAACGTAAATCATATGCCGATAATATAAATCGTTTAAGTGAATTTCGTTGCAATTTTTTTTTTCAATAAAAAATTTAAAAAAATTATTTTTTATACCATGTGTCGTTAGAGCAGGTAAATTAAAATAATATATACGCATTTTACATCAAGCCTTTAAGATTCAAAATTTATACTCGCTGACGCCCCGTTTATGCATTTAATGGAAAAACAGTATTATAAACTACGCATAAATGTCGATACTCTTCGAAACGTTCTTTTGAATAATTCTTTAAAATTAATTGTTTATTGTGTTCGAATATCGTCGCATCGTGTGGAAAATTATTTTTTACAAATTCTTCCGTAGCATGCGTTTTAGTAGGCTGTTCAAATATCCAAGTATAATGGTAATTATTATTTATGGTGCGAGCGTATAAAGGTCGATACGGATGTGAATAGAATCTATTTTTTCCAAATAATTTTATACGTTTCACATACGATGGTATTAAAGCTGTAGATACATCTGTATTTTTCTCATATGTGATTAACTCACTTCGCGGAAAAGCGCACGAATAAGACGGTGTATTATTATATAAATTTTTATATATTTTATTAACGTTACTTAACGACACATCGTTATATTTTTCCAATTCTTCTACAACGATTCGAGGTATTTTTCCCCAATATTTTTTATATTCATTTCGAAGCGTTTTATTTTCATTTAAATTTTGATTTTCGGTATCATCATCAGCAGCATTGTTGTTATCTGTGGAATATAAAAAATTGTACATTGTTATTATTTTTTTAAACTTATTATAAATTGTTGTTTTTTTTTAGAGCGCAAAAATGGCAAGCACATCATCAACATCAAGAATACAACAACAACAACAACAACAACAACAACAACCAACGATGGCAACAATAAATATTGGTACTATTTGCTATTTGTATAAAGATTTAACAAAATATTATTCATCAGCCAATAGAAATATATATGATTTATATAAATATGAAAATTTAGATAAATTTTATAAAGACAATGTAAATGCGATAAATCATATAATTATCGCATCTAATCTGAAAGACGTTTTTGAATTGTTTAAATTACAATTTATAAAAAAACACAACATTTTTATTTTTATTTATTATTTGGACGATATATATTATTATAAAACAAAAATGGAAATTTACGACAATACGCATAAACGAACAAAAAAAAATGGTAGCAATAGAGGTGATGGCATCAACAATGATGTTAATGACGATTATGATTATAATGATGATGGTAATATCGATACTTTTAGTTCAATTATATCATCATCGAAAAATACTACCGTTATAGATAACAACGATACCGATGTTTTTAAAAAACTATTACCACTGAATGTAACGAAAAAGAAAACTTTACCTTGCGATTTTTTCAACGTGACGTGTCCAACTTTTTTCTCCGATTATATAAGCGCACCTTTAGAAATAAAAAAAATGTTATCCAAATATAACGTTGAAAAATATAATATATTGGATTTATTAAATTTCACTTGCGATGACGATAATTTAAAAAAAAATGTAATTATTTTTAATTTAAATATAATTAATCAAGATGAACAACAATAAGAAGTGTGTATATAAAAAATGTATCAAAAAATGTATGAAATGACATCAACTCATGTATCGTATATAAAAAAAATAAATAAAATTTATGAATTGCAACAAAATACAACAATGTCTAAATATACTTTTATAAATACAACTCTCGAAATAAAAAAACTTGGTAGAAAACTCGTTTATATGTATAATACAAATTATTTAATTTCATGGAAAATATCGGAAATTGATTTTTATTTAATATATAATATTAATTTATTTTATTATACATACAATAAAGCAATAATTTTAATGAAACGTAACAATGATAATAATTACGGCAACAACAACAACAACAACGACGACGACGTTGATGATAACAAAAGAAACGATAAAGACAACGGACAAAATATTACTGACAAAAAAAAATTATCGCTCAATGTTTGGAGCGTATGGCGAAGAATAGATGAAAATATTATTTCAAATAATAATGATTGTTTCTCTCGTAATCGCATCGATGCTATAATAAAATATCTTTTCGATTCATTATTTGTGTGGTATAAAATACGTTTAATACTCGAATATCGCATCATTTCGTTAACAAACGTTAAAACGCAAGAATCGTCTTTGTCGAAATTGCAACAGCGATACCTCAGCGAGTTGCAGTCATTTTATCAGAATTTCTTCGATGGAGAACAAGCCTTCATTCGAGTATGTAGCAATCAATTTTTTTTTCGTTAATTTTTTGTAAGAAAATGGATTTTTTAAAATATTACAATAATTATATTGAAAATATTTATGGGAAAAAATTTTTTTTACATAGCGCTATATTAAATGCTATTTGTGGATTATTGTTAATTTGTTCGATATTTTTAAATTTCATAAGATAATTTTTTTCCATTAATAGTTGTCACAACAACGATAACAACAACAACAACAACAACAACAACAACAACAACGACGACGACGATAATGAAAGCAATACCTCATCGCCATTAGCTAAACGTCGTAAGCTCGATAAACAACAGCAAAAAGAAAAAAAAAAAGAAGAAAAAAACATTAACGACAACAATGACGACAACAACGACGACGATCAATGTAATTATGATTATGATTATGATATACATAATTTTTCCTATAATAATAATTTGACTGAGTATTCGGTAATTGCAAAATTACTTCAATCATTTGTTACGTTATCGTCGCAGTCGTCGTTATTAACGACTACAACGACAAACACAACGATAAATGTTGCCATTGATACTCGAATTTCATCTTTTTTACATGAAATTACGGCAACATTAAGAACTTTAGAAAATGAATGTATAAAAAATGTAAATCTTCAATCTAATTTTGATGAAAAAATTTTGTCTGTTTTTGCAAAAATTGACAATAAATTATGCGCATCGGTATTACGAGTCGAAAAAAAACGTTTGTTATCACTAAAAATGACTGTAAAAAATCCAATCATTTTTTTTACTTTGGTCGGTTCGGAAAAGGGTCACACTTGTTCAAAAGTAACATTAACCATATTTACGTATACATTATTAATCGATCTCTTGTATAAAATATATTTGGCTAATCCAAATAATTATTCTACTGGATTGGTAGTTTTACGTTCCTATACAAAGAATGAAGTGTTGACATTTTCAAAAATAATAATAGACGTGGATTTGCAACCAAATATAAAAAATGAAATTACCATGGAAACACTTGATAGAAAGAAAAATTTCTTAAAAAAATTCAATACATTTTTATTTCAAGAAAAATTTATCATAAAAAAAAATGAATTATCTTTTAAAGAATATTACGTTTTGAGCGCAAAAGAAAATAGTATAAAATTTCACATTTATTTGGATGTGCATTTAGATTATTTTTCGGAATGTATATTTTATCAACGTCTAATGAAATATTTTGAAACGGAAGATTTTTTTAAAATTGATAATCCGCAAGGAATTTCAATGCCGTTAGCTCGAAATCATAAATATCAATGTATTAATGGCGATTACGATAATTATTCCGTAATAACCAATTTATCAAAAAATGATTTTCGTAAATTGGCTTGTTTCGATATATTTTCATTTCCGTTTAATGTACGATCGTATATTACATTTTTGGATAATCCATCATTTGACGCAATTTCGTCTAATGATGACAACGACAACACCATCGTGTCCACATTACACATGTACAATGTTCAAGGTAATTGGAATGAATTGAAAATTTCCATTTGGTTTGAAAATAAATTACAAAAGACATTTCCGTTTCAGAAAATTTTAAAAAAAAAATCTGAAAAAAAAATTTTATACTTTACAAACATGTGCGATGAAAATATAAATTGGTACATAGATTGTTATGAAATTTTTTTATTCGCCAAATTACAAAATGTAGTTAAAAAATTATTATTACTCGATACTCGACGAAAAAACGATAACAATGATACTACTACTAATGACAACAATTACAATGACAATGACAATGACTATAACAACGATGATGATGATGATGATGATGATGATGATGATGATGATGACGATGACGATGACAATGATACAATAATGGAAAAAAAAATAAACAATGAAAAATTGTATGAACCAATATATTTTCATGAAATTGTACATGTTTCGAAAATAACCAAAGATTATATTTTGCGTGAAATTGATGTTAACGATGCATTAAATACCGAAATGAATAATTTTAATAAAAATATTGAAAATATGGTGCAAAAAAATTTAGAATTTTTTGACATTGATGCAAATAAAATTATTCATTTTACTCAATCGAAATTGTATCCATGGAACGAGCAACAGCTCAGTTTATTGAAAAAGATTAAATATAATTCACTTTTTGAAAAAAGAATTTTAAAACGATATGAAATTACGTTTATTACAAATTTAAAAAATAAATTGTATGAAAATAATCCATTAATGTTGGTAATATTGAATTTATTTTTAAATGTTAAACGTTTCAATGAAACCAATGATTTTTTCCGATACGCTCGCATATACGTGCTTTTTAAAATCAATCTATTAACGTTGCCACAAAATGCAATGAATCGAGATAGAAATATTAATATCGATTATGACAATAATGATGAAGGTTACGTTGCTCGTAATTTCGGGTGGTTGAGTGAAATTATTTTAATATGTTTAAATTCTGGTTGCGTGTCTAGTGTAATTAGTATGATTTATCGATATAAATTTTTTAAAAGTATCACCGATATAATAATGTATTTATTAAAAATATACGAAAACTGTTTAAACGATCACGCAAAATATATTCTAAGTTATTGGGCTTTTATCGATACGCCATCTCCGGAAGGACATTTTGAAAATGATTACGTTCAACACGATTTGCCTTATGTAATGATGTTGTACGCTTATGATGTTTTGCAAAAACGTTTGGAAAATAATAAAAAAATTTTTTCAATGGCACATTTTAATTTCAATAGAATGTATCAAGAATATCTGAATATATTTCAAGTGGAAAATTTTTTTCATGCCAATGAAATACGAAATTCTATAGCTTCATCGTCATCATCATCAGCATCGTCATCTTCTAAAAGAGGTGGACGAAAAAATCAATCGGATAATAATAACAAAAAAAAAAATGAATCAAATTATAATGACGAATTATTAGAGTTTTTTATAAATAATGTTATATTAGTTCAAAAAATGGGTAGCAATTATTTTTTAGTATTTGAAGAACAATCTTTTATTCAAACTACCGAAAATAAATTATTGCAAAAACATTGTTCGTTAAAATATTGTTCCGAAGGAATGGTTTATTCATTTTTTACATTGCATAAAGATATTGGTTTATATAATCCAATGTTTAATGTATATGAATTGGCAACACCATCGTATAAAGTATTAATAACATTTACGAATAAAGCACATTCGGTGCCATCGCATTATTTGCATCAAACATTTTATCCAAATTTACAAAAATTGATAATAAATAATTTGACAAAAATGAAATTTTTTTCAAAAAAATGTCGAGAAAATGTGTTGTTTTCATTAATGCTTGCACCGTTATATTGTTGTACAAGTCATAGTAATGTAAAAACTGAGAAATATTTTCAAAATTTTAACAATATCGAAAATTGGAATTCTTTAAATTATCTATTGTTGTTGGTTGATTTTAAAATTTGGTCACATTCGGATATTTGGCCAATCAATTATTTTAAATATTTGTACGATAATATTGAAAAATTTCCTAAATTACATTTTTTACTCAATTACATGACAATTATGTTTATTTATTTTCAAAAATATTATGATTACAATTTAAAAAATTTCGGTATGTTTGTTGCTTTAATGTTTGGTTCGAATACGAATCATCAAATTGGTTTACCTACGACACTTGACATTGAATTAAATTGTATAAATGATGTCGATAATGACGATGATAATGATAACGAATACGTTAATGTTGCGAATGATAATGATGATGATAATGATGATGATGATGCTGCCGCTAATGATGATAATGATGATGGCAATGCTGATAATGACATGTCGCATTATAATAGCGATGATAAAATTATTCGTAACAACAGTGTAATACCATCGTATACATCTTTAAATGTCGATTCGTTGACTACAAAGTTTATCAATAATTTAAAAATTTTAATTGACAATTGTGAAGAAAAAAACGAGTATTTAAACGAATTGAATAAACATGTTGAAGAAAATTTTAATAATTTTCAAATATATGATCATTGTACCAATAATAACAATAATAACAATAACATTACCGAAGGTTATTGTAATAATGATACGGGAAAAGAATACAATATTGAAGATTTACAAAATATATTATCCGAATGGAAAAATCGATGCTCAAAACGACGAATAAAGATAAAAAATTGTATTGGAAATAATTTTTTAAATAGTATAAAAATTTCCACATATATACAAAATTTTAATATGGAATTTACCGATGATATAATTTACAATGAATCTTTTTTTACTAATAATATAATGTTTTTAAAATTTACAATAATGTTTATTGCATGGATCGTACGTATGGGACCGTGTCATTTATTTAGCGAAACATTATTATTCAAATGGATCAATGCACATCGACGTGAATGTTACAATGAATTATCGACATTGTGTTTAGAAACTATCGGAACGCCAATGAGATTCGAAAGTTTAGAACAATTGACAAATTTATTTACAAAATATACGGAAAACACAAACATTTCGTATGATGATGCAAAAAAATTTTCATTACCTTTACCAAAAATATGGAATTTATCAATTGATGATTTAAATGATGATGGCAACGACAACAATGACGATAACAAGAACAACAACATTGGTGACGATGATGGTGATGATGATTTCATGAGAAACAATGAAAAAAACTTGTACGCTACACTCGACGAATCAATTACATCTATTGTACCCATTACTACTACTACTAATACTACTACTACTACTACTATTATTATTAGTACTACTACTAATACTGACAATAATCATGATGTTATCACAACTGCTGCTGCTGATGACAACAACAACAACAACAACAACAACAACAATACTGACAATAATAATGATTTTTTACCCAATATTCAATGTAATTTTATGGATGATAAAATTAAAGTTCGCTTTTATGATGATAAAAATGTTATTATAAATATCATAAAAAATAATGAACGTGAAATAATGGAAAAATTTACACGAGATATAAATAAAGCGCTATGTTACCTTCTTTTATTTTCTGAATTTAATTACGATACTATAACGGATGTATTTAGATTATTGTTGTTACTCGCTATTAAAGGTAATATCGATCGTTTATGTTATATTTTATATGGAAAATCTAAATCGTTAAAAACTCGTTTTGCGACAATATTACAAGAATTATTTTCCACAATAGGCGATAATAATTCGGCGCAAACAAAATGTTTGGAAAAAACTCAATCGCAAGATTACAATGCACTCTTGACACAATTATCGCAAAATACGATAATCGTATTGGACGAAGTGACAAATATGAAGAGTAAATTTTTAAAAGAATACGTCAATACCGCGCAAAAAAGTCAAAGAAATTTATATTCGAATGAAATGATTTCGTTACGTTCAAATGCAATTTTATTATTGACATCTAATGTGAATTTTGCCATAGACGAGGCAACGTTTACGCGAATACACACATTTTATAAATCCTTTCAATTGACCGAACAAATGATTCGCAATAATTGTACGGATTTTTTAATTCGTAATACAATAAAAAAACATAAATATGCAGATCAAATTTCATCGCACGTTGGAGCTATGATTTTATTAAAAAAAATACCAAATATAACGGATAACGTGCACACGGGTTTAAAACTTTTAAACTCGTATTTATTTCCATTTTGGTATTACAAACCGTATAAACCCATACCGTCATATAAATCATCGACCATGAACAATGAACTTATTGCCTATGCGACTCGTAATCAACCGATTCGTAAATTTATCGCATCGCATTCAATAAAATCACATGCTAGTTTAAAAATGTCAATAAAAGAATTGGATGAATATATATATAAATGGTGGAATGAAAATAAAGATAAATTTGCAGGAGCCAGTTTGACCAATTATCAATTTGCATATGAAATTCATTGCGCTCTATCCGACTATAAAGATGTATCAAACAAACATTACAACATCTCACTGACTTGTAAAATATAAGGTACGAAAAAATTTCTTTTTTTCATCAATCAACCCATATGTGTTGTCGTACGTGTGTACACCACATATAATAAAATCGCACACAAAAATGTCCAACATCGAAAAACTCGACGAAGAAGATTTTTACCTGGAACTCATGGAACAAGACGACAGCTGGTACAATGATGAGCAAGACGACGATGAAAATGTCGAAAAAAAAACCAACGATTACAACGATGATGAGGGCTATGCTGAGGATATGACGGATATCAACAATACAACAACAACAACAACAACAACAACAACGATTCAAAAAGAATCTTTAATTGAACAACAACAACAGCGGCGAGAAGAAAAAAACGTTGAATCTTCAATGGTAGCGACGACAAATAGTACTACAACTGCCGTCACCGCTGCCACCGCACCATTACAACCAACTTTATTACTATATACTCAAAAAGAAATAATTAGACCATGTGTTAAAGAATATATCGATAGAAATATTACTGTACCCGTAAAATATATTGCCATTGATTTTCAATTTGGTATTTGTGACGGTAATTTGCATCCATTGGAATTTTGCGCGAAATCGATAAATTACACACCAAATTACATGACCGAATATACAAGAGCTATTTTAGCATATACCGTTGTTGTTCCAAAACCGTTTATGGAATTAAGTTTACCCGATCGTCGAAAAAATGCATTCAATTTGAAATTAATACACGGATTGGAATGGCGAACCAATAAATATAGTATAACCGAAAATGAAGTTGTCAACATTATTCGTCAATTGTTATTCGATACAACAACGCTACATAACAATGTAATGTTGGTTTGTCGTGGCAAACAAAAATACAATTATTTACGAAATGTAGTTGGAATAAGTGCCGATAAAATATTACATTTAAATGTACCATTTGATAAATATACTGCGCAACCATGTTATTTGCATAAAAATAAAAAGCAACAATCCACCGACTTGATAAAAAATAAATTTAATTACAGATGTTCTTTTGCAAATGTAAATTATATGACGTATATTTTACGAACCTATTTAAATTATATAATGAATCAAAATGTTTGTGTAAAAAATAACAATAAAGACAATAAAATGTATACCAACGAATAAAAAACTTTGTAAAAATACATATTGGGAAATAAATAAATAAAAAAATTTTTTTTTGTGTTGTACATGTTTATTTTCTTTTTTTTTTATGTTTTTACAATTATTTTTCTTTATATAAATTTACGTTACATTCGTTGCCGCGAAATTCAATGGTTTTCATGGTGAGTAACAGAGTTTGTAATGTAGAAAAAATTTCTTTTGGTAAAATTTTAAATTTTTCATCATTTTCACGAGCATCTTGTAACAATGAATATAATGTAATCGGTGTTGAATTTACAATAAAATTATTTTGTGTTAAATTGTCGATACGCATTAAACCTACATTTTTATGATTGGCCGACGAATTGGATAATATTGAATAATAACAATTTCCAGATAAATATTCTTTTTTTTCCGCAATTATCGCTGCTTCCGATGACGTTGCAATTTCATTAATTTGAATAAATGGATCTCGACTATGCAAAGTCGATGCGTGTATTAAAAGTTTTGGTTTGCTTGGATATTTTTCTGTAATTCCTGTTATAGACGCATTCAATAGACCTTTTTGCGCATCGGCATTTGATAATTTCAAACCATCGTAATTTGCGCAAACAAAATATAAAATAAATTCAATATTTAAAGTCCAACTATTTCTACTACCATCATCATCGTTATATCCATCATTATTATCATCACCATCATCATCATCATAATCATCATCATCATCAACATCAGCATCAGCATCATCGGCAATAGCATTAAAATCGTCATTATTGTTATCATTGTTGTTATTGTACTTGTTTTTATTATTATTATTATGGTCAATATAATTATTAAAATTAGTATTATAATTTTTTATTAAAATTGTTTCATTATATTGATCTTTTTTTTTTTCATCTTTTTCTGTATTTTTTTCTTGTTCTTGATGACGACGATTGCGGCGGCGTTGACGACAATGCTGATTGCGGTGACCACGACGACGATTATAACAATTATGATGATGTTGTTGATTCATATTACCATAATAAATTTGTTCAGGTGATTGATATATAGAAATAATTTTAGAAAGATATTTTTCATTGGAATGTAAAAATGTTGATTGATCGAGCAATATATATAAATAATGTGAATAATTTTCATTGCCATAATTGACGGTAAAAATTTGTATTTTATGATTTTTTATAACATTTATTTTTGGTAAATTTGTTTGATATTCACCTACAAAAATGTACTCTTTGTCCATAATTTTTTGATGTTGATGAAATTTTTTACAAGATGCCGCCGACGTAATAAATTTATCCTTTTGATAATTGTAAATTGCATTAAGAGAATATCGACGTACGTGTACATTTTTAAAATTTTTAAAATGTAACGGATCGCCAACATAACCATCTCCCGTTGCGTACGGTTCCACGGCAAAAAGCGTATCAATTTTCACATAATTTTCATTTTCGCAATCATTACTAACAACGCTACTACCATTATTATTATTAGTAGTAGTAGTAGTAACATTATTATATTCTTGTTGTTGTTGTTCAAAAATATTTTCTAAAAAATATATTGCCGTATTATCAATACTAAATGGAAATAAATGCATTTTTTCCATAGATGTTAATTTATTTTTTTTATAATACGTTCCATACAACATTTTCAAAATTTTTCCATATGGAATGTGCGGTAATAAACGCGACTCGCACTGACTTCCAAAATACGAATAAAACGCGCTATTCGCAATACGCGCTATATATGATTTCAATTCGTACGCGGATAAATAGACAATTTGTCCAAGCATTGATTTTGGTATAATTGCATTTTCGCAAAATTCCACATAATCCATTACAATTGGTTTAAATGGAACGCCGGCAATTAAATTTAATGAAATTAAATTTATCGTTTTGCAAATTTCAATAAATGAAAATTTCGTTTTTATAAAAAAAAATAAAGAAAAAAAATTTACATTACATTGTTCCGCAAAAATATAATCAACGGGTATACAATTATTGATACAAATTAAATATTCATTTTGTTGTAATGAATGTAAATTTCTATTTGATGTAGAAATTTGAATAAAATTCTCTGTAAAAGTATTTACGCAATCCTGGATAATTTTTGTTAGAATATTTTTCTCGATAGTGTAATTTACAGCAACATCCGATATAAGCGAATAATGTTTATTAAACGAATCTAAACTGGTGCCACAATCAAAAAGACATAAAAATCCCTCGCAATCGGTTAACATTACGCTATTACTGGCAGTAGACGCATTGGAATTTCCAGAAGTTGCACGAGACACTTGATGATGAATCGTACGATTTCCCAAATGATGTGCATTCGGATATTTATTTACATTTGATGCATTGCCTAATGAAATTTTTTTTTTTGTCATTTTTCGTTTCTTTGTCGTAATATCGCAAACATCGATCAAAGTCATTGTCGTTGAATCGCTATCATTATTATTATTATTATTATTACTATTGTTATTATTATTGCTATTGACATTGAAATTATTATTTAATTTTTGTTTTTTTCTAATATTACTACCATTCATTTTATTGGCTTTTATTGTCGTTGTTGGTGCTTCTGCTGCTGCTGCCGTTATCGTTGGAATTTTTGATAATTGTGACGATTGAACGATAGCATTTTGATATAAATTAACTTTATTGTTCATGAAATTTTTGCCACTTTTTGAGCAATTGGAAAATGTGGCAGTTAACGATAATAATTTTAACCAACTACCCGATTGAACAATTTGCACAGCTGCCGCGCAATTAGAATCTATTAACGATAACAATTTATCCAATAACATGATTGGCGTGTATATTAATTTATTTGTCATAGAATCAATTGGACGTACATTGGTTTGTAAAGTAAAAATTATTTTCATTAAATCGATATTCCAATTTATAAACGATTTATGTAAAGTATTCACATACTCGATATTTAATAGCGAATTATGAATTTCGTTAAAGAAATTTATACCTTTCGCATTGCGATGAATTAATAAATTTAATTTTTGATTATATACAAAAGCGTGGCTACCATCCTTTTCGGTATAAACATACACAACTTTACAATCGCTGTGTAAAATGTATTTTTTACGTTGTTGCAGAGAAAAATTTTGAAAACATTCATCGTTGCTAACCAATAGCGTATCCAAAAAAGTAAATCCAGTTGTTTGAGTTTTTTTAATTTTTGATTTAAAACTCGTGACATTTATTTTTTTTTTAAAATTTCTCTTTGTTAAAAAATTTTGAAACATATTCACATGTACAACGTGTCTATTGTTTGTCAATAACATTGGTATCGTGTAAAAATGTCCGCCACGCACAAAATATCCAAACGTATAGTTGAGATTTTTTTCATCTTTATGATCGTTTAATATATCCAATGATGGCGACGACGACGATGATGATGCTGATGATGAGTCTTCATCTTGTTGTTGTTGTTGTTGTTGTCGTTTCGATGGTAAATCAATATTGGTACGCCGACATTTACAAAATTGCCATTGTAAATTGTTGTTAAATATCGATGCTGGTAATGTTGTCGAATCATTCGTATTATTTACTGAGGCAGTGACATTGGTGGTGGTGGTGGTGGCAGCAGCAGGAGCAGAAGAAGCATTAATATTAACACAACAAGATTGTTTTTCGTGAAAATGCAATAAACGTAAATCCAAATCAGAACCCAACAATACGGGAAATACCGCGCAAACGTGAACTCCGGTATGGAGATTTGTCGAACATGCATCATACGCTGCATTTTTAATTTTACACAACGTCAATAAAGAATGTTTATAAAATGATACATTGTCATTTAAAATATAACTTGGAGAATTTATTGGATTATTTTCACAAATGTGTAATAATTTTGTTTTTTCTTTGCTCGATACCAAATTATTGTACGATTGTATAAGTAATTTAAACATATCAATCGCCATAATGCGTAAATTGCGTGTACGCGCGTACGAACCGTAACGAAGAAAAATCCGCAAAATACTAACAAAAAGTAGACAAAAAAATGATTTTATAACAATATTACACGCATGCGCATTACCCCTCTATCGTTCGGAATAATGATATAATAAAAAAAATTACGCATTAATTAAAAAAAAATTTTTTTTTCTAGCACAACATGTCAAGAGTAATTTATTATTCTGACGATGAATCACCACCACCATATTATTGGAGCTGTTGTAATATAATAAAAGATTATAAGAATACCAACGATATTGATGGCGATTGTAGCATTTGTTTGATGCCATTTAATCATCCCGGTAGTTTGCAGTGCGGTCATATATTTTGTGAAAAATGCATTAAAAAATGGTTTAAAAAAAATCCCACGTGTCCTCTTTGTAGATCACCTTAATTTTTATTAATAAAGATTATTTTTTCATATATTAAAAATACATTTTTTGAATTATATCTCTAATCCCAACCAATGTAATTGATCCATATAATTCCATTTAAACGTATCAATATTTTCAAAATAACTTAAAAATATATCTTTTTTTTTAAAAGATTTTTTTACTTTACAATTAATACTCCAATCGGAATATGATGTATCGTCGGTGGGAACAAAGCAAGTATCTAAATGTAATTTATTCATAATTTCTTTATCGATAACATAATGAGTTGAAAGAATATATCGTGGTGACCAAATAAATTGATATTGGGTAGTATTCGCAATTTCAAACAGTTTCGATTTATAAAACTCATGAGCTTCATTAGAAACTATAGCAAAACGTTGTTCGTACGATCTACGACATGTCAATTCAGCTTTTGCTAATATATCGTTGGCGACATTTGGAAATTTATCGTAATTATCATGAAAATGATAATATTTGCAGTGTAATTTCATCAATTTATAGTGTTCCGAACAATATTTAAAATATGATTTTTCAGTGTAATTGGTACAAGGTGTCGTATATTGTTGTGTTTTTGCATCAAAATTACGCGCTTCGCAAGATCGCACGCTCGAAAACATAATTTTTTGTATTATATTATTCCATTTTTTTTTGAAATTATACATTGTTGACCACGAAATCAATGAATCTGAAATAAAAAAAATATTTAATATAATATATTATTTTTTTTCATTTCAATCGACATATTTCATCGATGAGTCATCCTCTATCGGAACCGAAAAAAAGTAAAAAAAATATTTTTTCAGCCAAATCGAAATTGAAACTTTTTTTTTATTTCAATCGACATATTTCATCGATGAGTCATCCTCTATCGGAACGAAAAAAAAGAAAAAAAAAAATATTTTTCAACCAAATCGAAATTGAAACTTTTTTTTTCATTTCAATCGACATATTTTATCGATGAGTCATCCTCTATCGGAACGAAAAAAAAGTAAAAAAAAAATATTTTTCAACCAAATCGAAATTGAAACTTTTTTTTTCATTTCAATCGACATATTTCATCGATGAGTCATCCTCTATCGGAACGAAAAAAATGTAAAAAAAAATAAATTTCAGCCAAATCAAAATTGAAACTTTTTTTTATTTTTTTCACTTTGCCAATAATACTAATAATATAATATAATATAATATAATATAATATAATATAATATTATATTATATAATATTATATTAAAACATTCGC
>JAPYZL010200279.1:0-10205 GCA_030522825.1 Platygaster orseoliae | reverse complement strand
AGAGTATTTATATTGTTCTGTGCTATCGAAAAAAGCCACAAACAACGTAAAAATTGAAACTTCGGTTTTTGGTGGCCCACTTGGGAAAATTTGACTCAGCTCTAATATTAATAATTTAACTTTATAAACATGAATTTTTTGCAATATTGAAGTCCATAATTGGAATAATATCAAAAATATATAAAATATATAGCCAATGACCTTGGTTTCTTATGATGTTACACAAACTTAAATTTTCAGGTCTAACAGATCTTGAAACTGAAAACAAGAACGACGATGTTCAACATTTTTTTGCCTTTCAAAAATATGGTCCAAAATGACTTGAAAAAAATTAATGCTATTTTACTATTTAGGAAAACAAATCAATGGAATTTTAGGTATTTTTCAGGAGTTTTAGAAAATAAATTATTTTTATTTGAATTTGTATGAAAATTCTGAAAATTATTTCAATTTTTTATTCACCTGTATGATTCCTCGTTCTTGGAATGAAGTTGAAATAAACTAACAAAATACAAACTATTCAAATCTTTTTTTTTCCTTATCAAGAACCAAGTTGAATCAAGTTCATTTCGTTTTTTCATTCGAAGTAGCAATCAAAAAAAATTTTTTATTCATAAAAAAATGGATTGATGAATGCTGGAAAACTAAATAATTTGATACAATATGTTGTAAACAATAAATTGTGAGTCTTATAATTAACATTATAAATCAATTAATTAAATTTAAAGACTGTAAAATAACATAAAGTTAATTGGAAAAAGGAGCTCATTGAGTTGGGAAAAAAATATTCATCGTTCATTTACACGTCCAAAAATGCAATAAATATTTATTTTCTTTTTTAAATGAGTCTCCATCTTAAAACAAGCTGAAAACAACGTACAAAAATGAAATATATCATCATAGAGAAAAATGACTTTTTGAATATTCAATTCAGTAATTGCAAAAAATATTATTTATTTTGCAACATTGTATCTTTTGCCGATAACTTACCGCAAATTTAAACGATTTTTCAATGCGAACGCAAGTAAATTTATTCGAAGTAGATGGAGGTAGGTAGTAGAAAAATATTAATAATCTGTTATTATTTTTTGTTGAAAATTAAGTTTTGAAGAACGTTGAAACTTTTCACTTTCAAATGATCGTAACATAATATTCGTAGTAGAGTCATCATTGGTTTATCAATATTTTATATTAATTTATTGTTCAACATTCCTTTGAAGTGTAATCGTAATTCAGTAATGTTTCGTTATTTATTACTATATGTAAATTATTTTCGTGAAATCAATTATAGTACTCTGAATATAAATAAAAAATCAATTTCATGCCCAATTTTTGAGGCTTTTTCAAAGAAGAAATAGCAAATAATGAAAATCTGGAAAACATGAATAGTTTCTAAAAATAATAATAATAATTATAAGTGTATAAGTTTATATAATTTTAGGAAAGTTCTAAATAGTTGGCAATATGTTTAAAAATTTTCAAAATATAAAGAACCTCGAATAAATTAAAATAGAATTAGAAATCTTAATAGATTAATTACTATAATGTTTGGAAATTTCGAAGTTGTATTATGTTCGAAATTTCAAAAAGTTTTGTGAATCCAAATAACATTGACATTATTGAAAATTACCAACAATTAAGAAATTCCATAATTGTGTACAATTTTTAAAAATGCTGATTTTTTAATATTTTTTGTTCAATTCCAGAGATTTTATAGAACTACAAAGACTGTGTAATACATAAAAATTTTATCAAATGATTTCCAAGAACAATTTATTACTCTAGAAAATCACGATATTTTTGTGATTTGTGAGAAATTTTGAAAATTTTGTGATGATATTTTCGAATATTTCACCCATACATAATTTTCCAGTGCAGTACATCATGAAATTCCATTTTATTTCAGAAGAAATATATATTATTATATTTATCATTATGTCAGAAACATGAAATTCTCGAATATTGATATTTTGCCTCGTGTCTGACTTCCGATTCGCACCTCTAGCCAACGCTAGATTGGCTAGAGGTGGATTGTTACGTAAAATTCTATTAGAGTTCATAGTTTCCTAATGCAACCAGGTAACAAGCTTAATGTCAGAATACTATTTGCTGAGCTTTTTACGCCAGGAACTGATAAGGGACAAACTTCAGCACGACGAGAAACCAAAGTTTTGATGTAAATATTTCGAAAACATCAAACAATGTTTCATTTAGGTATTTATACAGTATAACAGATCCATATTATTATGAAAACTCAAGACACAACATTTTTGCTATTAATCATCTCAAGTAAATAAAATAAAGTAAAAATATTCAATTTCTTCCCATTTATAATATAGTAAAATGCAATTCATGCAAATGGCATATCTTGAAAAAAAAAAAAAAATTCCTAATCCGACGAATCGGGAAATTATTACTGAGTAAGTTATTTCTATCCAAAGTACTGTCGGAAAATAGTTCAAAATCATTACGAATAAATTCATTTTTGTTTCCTGCATGTTATTTACCTTTTAAAAATACAAGACACCTTTTTTAAAATTATGAATACCGAAATTGTAGAATTGAAAATGTTAAAAATGTAAGAAACTTTAATCTTTGGAGCATGAAATTATAGAATCTTAGACAGACATCGATGAAAATACCAAAAAGTATTCAATTCTGTATAAGAACTGTCTTCTGAAAATCATGAACAAATATTTCAACAAAACTTATGTTCTGATGTAAATATTTCGTAAATGTTGGACAATGTTTCATTCAAGTATTTATACAGTGAAACAGATTCATATTATTATGAAAAATTAAGAAACAAAATGTTTTATTATATTGAAGAGAAACATTTCTCCTATTTATCTTATTAAATAAATGGAAGAAAATCAAAATATGTACCTATTTTTTTCTTCATTTGTAACATGGTAAAATACAAATTATGCAAATAGTGTTAACTTAATACAAAATTCCTAATCAATTGCATTAGGTAATTTTCACCCAGTTTTATTATTGTTATTTTATTATTATTTTATTTTATTATTATTTATTATTATTTTATTTTATTTTTTTTATTTATTATTATTATTTATTATTATTATTATTATATTATTTTATTATTTATATTATTATTATTTTATTATTTATTTTATTATTTATATATTATTATATTATTTATTATTATTATTTATTATATTTATTTATTATTATTATTTATTTTATTTTTTTTTTATTTTATTATTATTTATTATTATTTATTATTTTATTAATATTGTTAGAAAATGGTGTACGAATTTTTCAAAATCAATTTATAATTGTTTCTTGAATGCTTTTTACATACTCATATAACAAGAAACCTTTTTTATTCATAAATCGAAATCGTTGAATTAAAAATGTTAAAAATCTAAAAAACATTGATCTCTGCAGCATGGAGTTCTAGAATTTTAGATGAAAATTCATTAAAATACGAAAAATCATTTGAAATAGGTAAAAAATTCTGAAATTTGAAAATTTTCTATCATTCTTGTAATATGAATATAAGAATGTCAAAATATTTTATAATTTTTCATTTATAAAATGGTTAAAACCAGTTCATACAAATGACATTTCTCAAAAAAGATTCCTAATCCAACGAATCGGGAAATTTTTTCTCGATTTTTCCAATCCAAAATATTCTCAGAAAATAGTTATAAAATCATATTAAATATATTTTTTTTGGTTTCCTGAACGGTATTTACTTTTTCGTAATACAAGAAACCTTTTTTTTATTCATAAATACCGAAATTTTTGAATTGAAAATGTTAAAAAACTAAAAAACATTGATCTCTACAGCATAGAATTCTATACTTTTAGACAGAAATTCATAAAGAAAACCAAAAGTCATTTAAAATAGTTTACAAACTCTAAAGTTTAAAAATTTTCAATCACTTTTGTAATACGAATATAAGAATATCAAAATGTTTATTCTTTTTCCTTTATAATATGGTAAAATACAATTCATGCAAATGGCATTTTTCAAAAAAAAGATTCGCAATCCAACGAATTAAGAAATTTTTACCCGGTTTTTCCAACCCAAAACATTCTCTGAAAATAGTTCAAAAATGATTATGAATAAATTTTTTCTGTTTCCTGAACGATATTTACCTTTTCATAATACAAGAAACCTTTTTTTTTATTCATAGATACCGAAATTTCGTAGTATTACACAGCCCTTACCTCGTAAGTGGCTTGGCTGTTTCTTGAGCACATCCGGAATCTTTTCCACGGCCTCGCTTTAAAACCCTAGAAATACCTCGGTCACAACACACTGGCTTCCCTATAAAACTCGAGCTTTTCAATACCAAGGTCCGCAGTGTAGAAAAGCTCTTGTTTCGCAAGTTCCGAATGACTTAGCAATGTCGAAAATGATGTGACGCGCGAGTTTCGAAGGGTAAAAACGAAACGAACTGTGATTTAGATTCGGGACCTGTAAAAATGGTGAAAAAAACGGGAGTATGGTTATTGTGCCTCGGGATAATCGCAGCCTGCACTTGCGGGGCGAGAACCGAATGCAACACGGAAACGTACCGGATAGCGTTTTTGACCAACGTCCACAGCGACCCTGGTTGCAGGCAACTATCAACCAAGGGCGTCATGTTGTACGAAGCTTCCACTTACATCGTCAATACGCACAACGAGAAGACGAAGGGAAATAAAATTGGCAAGTTTTTGGTGGATTTTGGGCGGGAAATTCAGATTTCGAACAATCAAATCAATCAAAATCAAATCATCAAATCAATCGAAAGTCAATCTTATTTTAAGATGCAACTAAATTAAGGGACGATTTAAAATTTAAATAGTATCTTGAACTTAGTCCATTTTCAAATTTATTTTCAAGCAAGCAAGTCTTAAATCAAGAGGATATGTCTTGAATCAATAATGATTTCGTTACATTACATTGAATCTTCTTAATGTAGGACTTGCCTGCATGAAATAAATTGTGAACTTATATTAAATTTAAGATTATATTTGAATTTCAAGACATGCTTTGATTTTGCTACATCTTAAAATAAGATGCAATTTTTACAGTGTAAGTTTCGCCAAGTAACTTAAGTCTTCGGAGTCGTTTTTTGTTGTGCACTATGGAATATTTTTGAAAATTTGTTGCGAATTTTAAAGTGTTTCAAAAAGAGCAAATTGAAAAGTATTCCAAAAAAGATATCGAAATAATTATGAATTTTCGAATGAAAAAATGATTGAAATTCATACTTATATATTTGAAAAAACTACTGCAAAAAATAAAAACCGAAAGTATTGAATAAAAAAAAATGTTAATATATAAGTTCATGAAAAAACTATGAAATCTAAAAAAACTTTAAAGTATTTAAAAAATAATATTCAAAAAAGAGAAAGTATTTTAAAAAGAGAAAATTATAATCTCAATAACTTGAAAATTACAAAAATCGAGTTTTATTCAATTGAATACGAAAAAAAATAAAATTTTCGTATTTGGAATCGAAAATTTGTATAGGTTTTAAACTTTGTTTTTCGCAAAATTGAAAAATCTTTAATCAAAACCAGATCGTAAAAGATTGAAATTCATACAACAACAACAACAAAAATACTTTTTTAGAAATTCAAGAATTCATTAAATTTCCGTATTTCATGTTGTTTAAACAGTTTTGTAGTATTTTTTGATATTGCTGAAAATTCACTCTACAGATTTCTAGAAAATATACAGTGATTTTGTGTTTCTAGTATTTTAAAAAATTCCTAATTTGTTGATTGCCATATATAGATTTCTAAAATTCTAGTTTTCATAGATTTCCAGCATTTTTGAAGATGTCTGCGAAAATTAAATTTTCATAGATTTTGTAAATCTTATGGATTTTTTATGGGCATTTTCGTTCTTTTTAAAATGTGTATAAAACATTGTAGCGTTTTAAAGTACTCTTTTAGATATCTAGTATCTCCACTGGTTTTTGAATATGTTTTTTTAGAATTCGATGAAGATTTGTAGGTATGTATTTTGTTTACTTTTTTGTAGAACAATAAATTTATAAATAAATTTCCAGTATTTCACGCACCAGAAATCGAAGTTTTTTAGATTTGCAATATTTCCATAATTTTTTGTTTTTTTTTTTTTTTTTTTTTCAATAGTGGGTCAGAATAATTCCCCAAATTTCCTACTTCTAAGTTATCCTAGCTATAAATTTATAATTATAATTCTTGTAAAGCCAGGATTGATTCAATTTTTGAGTAAATTAAATTTCAAAATCCTGAATTCTCTTCAAATCTGAAAACTACTAGAAAATTATTTCCCACGTCCTCTAGACTTCAGTAAGTGTATTTTAGATCATTTTTATCTATTTTTATTATTTTTTATTTTAAATTACATTGATTACTTGGTTTGTGAAAATAATTAATATGAAGTCAATGCATTATTTTGTTATTGTTCGTATTTTCATTGATTTTGAAGTTCATTATTTCATTTTCCTCTATTTTTACATGAAATAATAATTGAACAAAGTGAATAATGAAAGGGAAACAGTTTTGGAATTACCTGCTCGGAATTGTTTTATATTAGATTTTTCAGAGGCACAAAAGTCATCACTAAAGTTCAAATATTCAACGATCATTTATCATAGAATCTGTCACTGAGTTTTTCTAAATATTATCTACACTTTTATCGAGTGTCCAAAGTGTTAGGTTTCGCAGTTTTTTTTATAAACACAATGCTATTGAAAAGTTATTGAGTTTTGTTTCTAAATACAATATTCTGGAAGTTCATCAAATTTCAATATCAAATTTGAGTCCTCAAGATGGCATGTAAAGTTTGAATTCGATTTTTTATTCATTTCTTAAGTAGGTATCAAGATCAATTTTGTAATTTTTAATATAAATTTTCATCGTTTTATAACAGCACAAAAACAAGAAAACTGAATCAGAGAAAAATATTGGATTTTTTTGTTATACAGTTTTTTATGTCGTTGTGAAAAATAGATGAAAAATAACCAAATAATTATTCTATTTGTAAATTTTTTTTTTAAACAAACTTAATGCATATAAGGTACTGAATCCTTTATGTTCATTAATTTATATATTTCATTTTACTTAAACTTCACACGTTTTCATTGAAATATTTATAACTGTTCATAATCAATAGTAAATATTGAATGTCATTGTTTCAACAGAAGTGATACCTCAGGACACGTGTGGAAGCGTTGTAGGAACCGTCAAAGCAGCAATGAAAGCAATGATTGCAGCCAACGTAAATTGTCTACATCCACCAAACTTTTTAGGTATTTTTTCCAATTCAAACCTACATTATCTCTCGAACCAAAATCAAAATCCTACGAAAAAACTGCCCTCTGTTGTTAATTTCCCAGATAGTCAATCCACTTTTTTCTCCCGGAAACAAAATTTTTCATGAGTAAAAACCACCCAATATTACATCAGTCCCATTACCACTCTTATCTCATTTTCATGACGACCATTCCGTATAATAAATTATACCTTTGTTGATAAATGAACGTTACATCAATGGAACATTGAATAGCAAAAACTCTTTACCAAGAAAACCTCATGAATCACGCGCCGCAATATTGTTACAAATAATCCAATCGTTTGACTTTCCACGAGACGTTTTATAAAAACGGCGAGATTACAAATGTCATCGGCACAATAATTGTCATTGTTAAACCCGACTATAATAGTGGATATTAACAATTCATTTGGAGTGAATGGCTGATCCGACCATGACCAACTTTAACATTTTTGTCGGGGCATTTATTCATATTCATGAAAAAAACGTTGGAAGCTGCTCAATTGCGAACATACGTACCCATTAAATCTATTTGCATTCTTGTTATCATTAAAAATCATCGCCACGAATTGCACTATTCATGAGATATTTGAATATTCTCACGGCGCAGGACTGGCTGCGAGGATGAATTATTGATATTGTTATCATTGATAATAGACGGTGACATTTTCAATAACTCTATGACGCGTGAGAAAACGTAAGAAATTTTATTAGTTCGTATTTTCGAGATTTCGGAGTAATAATTGTTCAATGATTAATTGACAATTGTAAGTTTTAGGAAAATGAAAATGGGAAGATAAATAAATTCTTCGATCGGCCATTTTTACAACCTAACAAAAAATCACTAAAAAGAGTGCAACTATCGATTAGTTACTGTGATGGTGGTTTTTTATGGTTAATTTTAGGTTTGCAAAAGTAATGTTACATTTTTTTGGGGGGGCTTTTAGGGATGATTGGACCTGATACAGTTAATAATGCGGAAGCTGTTCATAAAATGACGTCGTTGCTGAAAGTGCCCCTCGTTGTTAAAAAAGCACACAATGTGCCATTTATGTATCACTTGAACAAAGAATCTGATGCCTACCTTGTAAAGGTGAGCGTTTAATTCTCTATGTAAAGTATTTTACGTTGTATAGAAAACTGTGAAGCATGAATTATTTAAAGTTCTTACTAGATTTGATGAAATAAGTACGTTGAAAACATTCATTTTCAGGATTTAATACCGTATACATTTATTTTCGATTAAAAAAAAATTTACGTATTTCATTAACTTTATCCAGATTTCATTTATAGTTAATATTATATGGTTTACATACTACATAATGATTTAAAGTTTCAGAATATTTTTTATTCAATTTATTATTGATTTGGTGAATTAAAATATATTATTTCTACGTAATTATACTGTTTAGTTAAATAACTATGGTTTAATTTTTTATACATTATTAGTAAATCATTTACGACTTGTGTTTTCTAGAAATTTTTAAATCATTTTTGTAGCAAATATCAGAAGAATGAATATTTTCTGTAATTTTTTATAGAAACTAGTCGACACTAGTTATTTTTCAAATAAACAACAAAAACTAACCATTTCACTCAATTGTGTTACACGTGAAATAAATTCTTAATTTTTTAATCTACCTATAAAAAATCTGTAAACATGAAACATAATAATAAATTTGAATATCAAAGAATATAGAAGGCAAATCTATGTTTTCTAATTTTAACAACTTTCTCCAGGTTTAATTTATAATTAATTCTATATGAATTACGTATTACATAATTATTTATAGTTTCAGAATATTTTTAATTCAATCTATTATTGATCTGATGTATCGAAATATACCATTTTTATGTAATTATATTGTGTAATTGAAAAAGTATAGTTTGATTTATTGTATATTATGCATGTTTATATCATTATAACCAAAGTAAATCATTTATATTACATAATATATTATTTTATTAGATTATGTAATATTAATTATATTAAATATTAATTTAAAGTTTCAGAATACTTTTTATTCAATTTTATATTGATCTTTTATATTAAATTTTCTACAATATTTGATATATCCAATTTTATATATCATACAAATATACTATTTCTACGTAATTATATTGTTGAATTAAAAAAATTTAGTTTGATTCACTGTATATTATGCATAAAAATATCATTATTACCAACGTAAATAATTCATGACTTGTATTTTTCAGAATTTTCAAAATTATTTTTGTAGCTTATATCAGAAAATTAAATAATTTTTTTAATTTTTATATGAACGTTTCAATACGACTCATTTTACGAATAAGCAACAAGAATTAATCATTTCACTCAATTATGCCATACGTAAAAAAAATTTTGTTATTATTTGATCTAACTATAAAAAATGTGTGAACATGAAACATATCAATAATATGAAACATGAAATATCATACTAGGCAAATCTACGTATTCCAATTAAGTTTTCCTAAAATTTTGTATTGTTTTTTGATTTTTTAAGGGCACAGTAAAACTACTGGAAGCCCTCAAATGGAGGTTTTTCACCCTTGTAATTGACGTCGACGCCGACGAAGACGACGATGTGCAAAATTTGGCACGAAAACTGACTGCTGAAGCGACGCATAGAAAAATATGCGTCATGCTCTACAGCGATGACAATAACGGTAATAACTATAATTTTCTATAAAAGTGATTAGCTTTCACTTTTTTTTTCAGTTTTTTTCAAAAAAAAAAAAAAAAAAAAAAAACAGAAAATCCTTTTTTTTTCCCATATAAAAAAATTTCTTTCACATCTACCAAAATTGAAATTTTTATTTTTTTTTTTTTTTTTTGAAAAAAAAAAAAAAAAAAAGTGAAAGCTAATCACTTTTATAGAAAATTATAGTTATTACCGTTATTGTCATCGCTGTAGAG
>JAPYZL010200262.1:0-18251 GCA_030522825.1 Platygaster orseoliae | reverse complement strand
AATAGCTTGTGCAAATTAAGATTTGTTTGGTTGAAAAACATTAAAAATTTGACTAAAAAACTGGGTGCCCCTATAAATTTGGGACACACTGTATTAAATTTCTATGTATCGCATTGTGAAAAAGAAAAGAAGTAGGAAGTTATAAAAGAAATGAGGAAAGAAATTTCACTTTCAATAATTCGCTACTTTTTCCTAGGGGTGATTAACAGCTTCGTGCATATCATCATGTATACGTACTATTTGCTGGCCGCTTTGGTACCTCAATATCAAAAGTACTTGTGGTGGAAAAAGTACATCACTACGCTGCAAATGGTAAATATTTTATTTTCTATGGTGAGGTACTTTTGTAAAGATTTCTTCCTATTAATGAAATAACGAAGAATATTATAATTCTTTGACTTTTCAACAGTAAAAACGTTTTTTGACGTTTGAGAAATTTTGATAGAATGTGTAGAGTAATGTAGTATTTCATTTTTTATATTCTTTATAAAATGATATGAATCATGAATTTTTTAAATTAAATCTAAAATTTATCGATAATTAGATGTATTGTAATTACATCAAATAATACTACATTACATTAAAATTACGAAATATCAGGAATTTTGTCATTCATGGTGTTTTATTACATTTGAATTATTGAAAATAAATAAAATTTATTTTTAAATGAATCTTAGCTGTTAACATGGTTTTTTGTTATAGAGGTATTTATTTTAAAAATAGTATATGCAACAATACAGTATTTTTTATATGTTTCTATGAAATGATGTGAATAACGAATTGTATACTTAAAATCCTAAATTTACGAAAGTACACCAAAATTACAAATTGTATAGAAAATTTTGCAATTCATGGTGTTTTATCACTTTTCAATAATTTACATTGAACAAAAAACTTATTTCGAATGCAAATAAATATTTTTAACATCGTTTTAACTTATGACAAAATATATAAAAATATGATAAAAAATATATTTTTATAAAATAGTATGTAAAAATGCTACTGTATTTTTTTATATTTCCGCGAAATTATATTAATAATGAATTGAATCAAATTGTGAATTTATCGTAATCAATCAAGTAATTATAGTAATTAAAGTTTCATGAAATTTTACCTTATTACATTAAAATTACGAATTGTCGAAAATTTGGTCATTCATGGTGTTTTATGACTTTTCAACGATTTAAATTGAATAAAAAACTCATTTCGAAGTAAATAAATATTTGTAACATCGTTTTTTTTTTAATATATGAAAATATGTTTAAAAATATGTCTTGTAAAAATAGTATGTAAAAATGTTACAGAATTTTTTATACATTTCTACGAAATGATATAAATAATTAATTGAATCAAATCGTAAATTTATGGTAATCAATCGATTAATTAATGTATTTGAAATTACATCAAATCTTACAAATTCCATTAAAATTACTAAATGTCGAAAATTTTATAATTCATCGTGTTTTGTCACTTTTAAACGATTTTTATAGAACAAGAAACTTGTTTCGAATAAATAAAAATTTTCAATATCGTTTTTGTTTAGAAAAAAAAAATATAAAAATATGTTGAAAAATGTATATTATGAAATTAGTATGTAACAATGCCACCGTATTTTTTATATATTTTCACGAAACGATATAAATAATGAATTAAATCAAATCGTGAATTTATCGGAATTAATCGATTAATTAATCTTATTGAGGTTATTTTAAATTTGACTTAATTACGTATACAATTACGAACCATCGAAAATTTTGTCATTCGTGGTTTTTTATCAACTTTCAATGATTTTTATTACACAAAAAACTTATTTCGAAGAAAATCAAATTTTTTAACATCGTTTTTTCATTTAAAAAATATATATAAATATGATAAAAAATATTCTATTAAAATAGTATGTGAAAATGCTACCATATTTTTTATAGATTTTTAAGAAATGATGTAAATAATGAATTGTATTAATCAAATCGTGCATTCATCATAATAAGTGAATCGATTAACATAATTTAAATGACAAGAAATTTCTTTACATTACATTGAAATTACGAATCATCAAAAATTTTGTCATTTATGGTGTGTAATCAATTTTCAATGATTCAAATGAAACAAAAAAATTATTCCAAAATAAATCTACATTTTTTACATTGTTTTTTCTTATGAAAATAATAAAAAGATATATTTAATAAAAATATTAGTTTATGACAATACTACCTTATTTTTCCTATATTTTTACGAAATGAAGTAAATAATGAACTGTATAAATATAACCTTGAATTTATCATTATTTATCAATTAATTAATGTAATTTAAATGACATAAAATTACATTAAAATTACAATAATAATCATTTAAAATTTTGTCATTCATGGTGTTCTATCACTTTTAAACAATTCAAATTGAACAAGAAACTTATTTCAAAGTAAATCTAAATTTTTTACAACGTTTTTTTCTTATAAAAGAAATATATGTAAATATACTACATTTTTTTATATATATTATTACAAAATGATATAAATAATGATCTGCATAGATCAAATCCTAAATTAATTATAATTAATCTATTAGTTTTTTTGTTATTCAATTTACATTAAATCACATTGCATTACATTAAAACTACGAATAATCGAAAATTTTGTAATTCGTGGTTTTTCACTTTTCAGCGATTCATATAAAATAAAAAAGTTATTTTAAAGTATAATCAATTTTCTATAAGTTATTGTTATTTATATATAATTTATAGTCAATCTTTAAATATATATATATATACATAATGTTTACAATTTTTTAATCATAAAATAATAAAATAAATATAAAATTATTCAAAAACATAAATTTTCAACATCGTTTTTCCTTCATTTTCCAGGGTCAATTTTGCTTGGCATTCCTCCACAGCCTCCAACTACTTTTCTACGACTGCGACTACCCAAAATGGTCACTTTTCATAATTTTACCAAACGTCATGTTTTTCTACATGCTTTTCTCCGATTTTTACAACAAATCCTACACGCCAGAAGAGAAAAAGCAAAATATGCTGGGCAAGCAAATCAAAGCCAACGGTCACAGCAATGGAAAATTGCAAAATGGGAAAACGAAACACGATTAATCGAAATCTTCGAAAAAAATGATTTCTTACAATTTCGATCTGGTGATTCCCTTACGATGATTTTTGATATTGCAAGAAATTTTAAGGTATTTCTAAGGATTTTTTTTTCTTATACTTTTTTGGCTCGAAATCATATTAGAGAACTCCATAATTATATAAATATACGTTTTTTTTTGAAAATGTTACAAATTTTGTATACTGTTCAAGTTTTGTTAAGAATTTTTAAGATAAGTTTATAACTTTATTTCGGGGAGTATTTTTGAGTAACTGTGTTTATATTTTTAAGAAAATTTATGAAACGTTATTAAAAAAGTTGATTTATGATTGTTTAGATTGTTAATTTCATATTATGCAGAATAATTCGATGAAAATGAGGTGTTATTTGTGTTTTCGAATTCGAGTTATTTTTGCGTGGAAATATGGTTGAAAGTTGTATAAACAGGAAGTTTTTTTATTAAGGAATAAATAAGATATAATTTTTTTATAGGTTCGTTTTCCTACATGGATTTTTGAAAAACTGCTTTAAAATGAAATGTTCGAATCTGTAAAATTTGTTTTGATTTGCATAATTCAAATCACTTTTAAAACGAGAACAAACAAATTTACTAAGTATTTTTCAAAAACCCATCAATTAAATAAGTCAATTACGTCATTTACTCAATTTTAATAAAATGTACAATAAAAAGTATGAACAATATTAAACAGTAACGTACTGAAGTTGTAATAACTTTCAAGGAGTGATAAAAATATATCAATATGTATAACGTAGGAAATATACAAAAATTGCTCACTTTTTTGTAAAACTTTTATATATTATCCAATTTTTGAGTTATATATCATGTAAAATATTGAACTATATAGTTATAGATCATTTTTATCCCTTTAGCACATTTTCTACCACACAAAAAAACATTTTTTATCGAAAATAGAAGTAATCAAAGTTTTGTAAATAAAATGTAAATTTCGTGAATTTTTTTTTAGATAGTATTTTTTTTGTTAATTAATTTCAGAGTAGTAATTTTTCAATTTCGAGAATTAAATGTAACAAATAAAAATATTTTAAATCCTCTTACAACAATTTCATAAAATAATGTCCTTTCTGTTATAAATAAGTGATTTTAGCGAGCAATAAATACATCGATATCAATATATCAACATAACAATTACTTATAATTATCTGTAGGTAAAAATTCAGCGATAAATTTAGAAATGAAAGAAAGAAAATTTTGTAATCACTAAATGAAGATCCAATATTCATCACAATAAATAAAATAAGAAATTAATAAAATTTTCTCGTTATAACTCGAAAAATTGAAAAAATCGTCCATCAATATACCACATACAAGAATAATATATAATTAATAATTATAATTGCCATAAAATCAAATGTTGTGTGATGTAAAATTCATGCATAATCACATATTAACTTGCAAATGTTTTTTCATTTTCATAAATTGCGAAAAATGTTCATTACTACTTAAGTTTTTGTTCACGTAAGTACTTATGGCGTATGCATGTATGTACATAACGAAGTACGTAAGAAATATCGAAATTGTATGGTTTGACAAAATAAACGATTTTCGATCTGGTCAATTGTTCAAACTGAGCATTTAATTACTAAAACTTTGACCTGCAACTAAAATTGAATTTTCTGAGATACAGAAGGTCAAAAATAAAAAATTTAATGGTCCTAATAATTTATAATTTTATTGTACACGTCTTATTTCGATTATAAAAAGTTATTTTCTACAATCGCCCTACGAAGTTCACGTAAACAACGCAATGAATGTGATTTTTTTATCATGAACAATGTAGAAATCGTTATTTAAAGAACGTCGTTCAAACTGATTTCATAAACAATTTAAATATCTCTTCCACATTCATCTTTCTCATTCACACATATTTTTATCCTTTTTTCGAATTTTAAATACAGTAAATATATATGAAATTTTAGTCAACATTTACATTGGTGTACAGAAAAATGTGATTATGATGTGCAAAATGCATTTACAAAACAAGGTTTTTTACGAATTTATCTGGAAAATTCGGAAAACTTATTTGGAAAATCTGGAATATTTCGCTCTGATCGAAGAATAGAATGTTGTTGTCATTTGGTAGAATAATAGTTAGAGAAACGGCTTTTTACAACAATTTTTCGAGGATTTGCCTACGTTCTTTTTGATTTGTACGCTTTTCTGTAAAAGTCAGTGAAAAGGTAAATGAAAATAAGTACGTTCGTGACGAAAAAGTATGTCAGGGCTTTTGGCATCGTGCAGTCCATTGCCAAAATCAGCATCAAATACGTCAACATTATTCCGAATTGTACCTGGAGAAAATATTTTTTTTATTAATTTCAGTTTGAAGTTTCAAAACTAATACAGTAATAATTGAAGAAAATATTTTTAAAGTTTTCTAGTAAGTAGAGTAGTTAAAAGGAATGATTAGTTTTACTAACAGTTTTTCAATTACTTAAAAAAGGGAGAAAACGGTGAATATATTTTAAATGTAAGTATTTGTTGAGAATTTGGAAAATCTGGTTTGGGAACTATTTTTTTTGCTGTAACACTAAAAAAAAAAATTACAAAAATTTTAAAATTTTCTCATAGTTTTTCTATAGTTTTTATAATTTATAGTTGATGATAATTCGTAATAATTAATTTTCGTAATGTACAATGACATATGAAAATTAAAACGAAAACTATGTAAAATAGTTTTTGAATTTTTACAGTATTTTTTGACAAGGAAACATTAAATTGAATTGCATTTTTAAAAGATCATCAAAAACTTAAGATTGGAAACTGGAAGGAAAAATAAAAAATAATATATTTTTCGAAAAAGGATATCCCCCTTTAAATAATTTTGAAAGTTTTGAAATTTTCTCATAGTTTTCATAATTTATATTAAATAATTAGTAGTAATCAGTTTTCATAATTCACAATGAAATATGAAAATTAAAACAAAAAATATGAAAACTGACTTTCCTAATTTTCACAGTATTTTTTGATAAGGGAACATGAAATTGAATTGAATTTCTTAAAGATCACCAAAAACGTTAGGTTGAAAGTTTCAAAAAAAAAAAAAAAAAAAAAATGAAAAATAAAATATTTTTTAAACAGGATATTCCCCTTGAAAAAATTATGAAAATTTTGAAATTTTCTCATAGTTTTGTCATAGTTTTCATAATGTATAGTTAGTAATTCGTAATTATCAGTTTTTATAATTCACAATGAAATATGAAAATTATAACTAAAACTATGCAAACAAATTTGCAAAGTTTTCACAGAATTTTTTCACAATAAAACACGAATTTGAATGAAATTTCTTGAGTAACACCAAAAACATATATAAGGTTGAAAGTTCAAAAAAAAAAAATAGAAAAATAAAATATTTTTTAAAAAAGGATATTACCCGTAAAAAAATTACGAAAGTTTTGAAATTTTCTCATAGTTTTTCTATAGTTTTCATAATTCGCAATGAAATATGAAAATTAAAACAAAATATATGAAAACTGATTTTCCAAGTTTTCACAGTATTTTTTGACAAGGGAACATGAAATTGAATTGAATTTCTCAAAGATCACCAAAAACGTAAGGTTGGAAGCTTGAAGAAGAAATCAAAAATAAAATATTTTTCGAAAAAGAATTTAAAAAATTACGAAAATTTTTTTATTTTATCATCGTTTTCCAATAGTTTTCATAATTAATAGTAAATAGGGGAGACTGGGGCAAAATGCGCAGTTTTTCAAATGGCACTATATTGTAGCCCACATATGTGGCTACAATTTAGCCTCAGGCAACTTTAGTTCTAGTTGAACCTTATGCCTTATATATTTATTTAAAAAAAAAAACGATTTTCTGCGCATTTTGCCCCACGCCGAGGTAAAATGCGCAACCTGTGGGGCAAAAAGCGCATTTCCGGAAATCGCGATTTTCACGAAGTTGATTGATGAAAAGTTGTGGGAAACACAAAGTAAATGATTTCATAAACAATTTCAATAAACTTTTTTTGTTAAGAACAAAAATTTTGTAAGTAGCGATCAAGTGTTCGTCGAGCAACAGAAAAGCCTTGCAAGCTTCGAATAATTTTCCACCATCAATACGCTCTTTTTTGCGAACATAAACGCGAACCATGATGAAAAAAATGATAAAAAAAATAAATAAATAAATAAACGAATTTACAAAAAGTTCTTTATTTCACAAAAAATAAAAAAAAAGGTCGTCAAACTTTCAAATTTGGTTTCAAAAAGAAAGGTGTTGAGTGTTCAGGCGGTGTGTTCAAAAGTGACACACCTCCTTTTTATTGCTCATCACCCTCATCACATTTTTCAAGAAAATGCTTGTGGACCCCGGGGCACTGCCCCGGCCTCGATACGACCCTGGGTGTAGAAACAATTTGACGAAAAAAATTGGAAATCAACAAAAAAGTGAAGAAAATAGCGTAACATGACTAAACACAGCGAAAAAATACAAAACAAGCACTGCACATTTTGCCCCACGCAAAACTGCGCATTTTGCCCCATGGCTTCATTTCCGGCTTATCAACGTGTGATTCGAAAACGAGTCAAAATTTCGCCAAATCGATCACGTTTTCGTCTTTTTCGCATCTGAATTACTATCAAAACTCGCCTATCATCAATTCTGATGAAAAAAAATGACGCAAAAGTTGAAGTTTCCTTTCAGACAAATATCCACAACACAGTGGCTAAATTAGATTTTGTTTTATAACAAAAAAAGTAAACAAACAAATAAGACGCATTTACTGACGTTCGATACTCGACACTTGAGCCATATATGGAAAAAATTTCAAGTATCCAGTGATAACCGTTTTGACGGTAATGCAAATTGAATGTTTCGCGAACTGCGCATTTTGCCCCAGTCTCCCCTACTTCGTAATAATCAGTTTCCATAATTCACAATGAATTATGAAAATCATAACTAAAACTATGAAAAATAATTTTCCAAATTTTCACAGTATTTTTTCACAAGGAAACACAAAACTGAATTTAATCTCCTGAAGATCACCGAAAACATGAGGTTGAAAAGTCAAAGAATAAATGAAAAATTCGATATTTTTTGAAAAAATAATAAAGCAATTTTCAACTTATCAATAAATCATTATTTTTTCCAAATATAATTAATAGATTCATAAAAAGATTGTAATATAAATAAAAAACCATAAACAAACAAAAATTAAGGAATTTTGAGAATCTCGTGTATATTTCTAAGAACTTCAGTTACAGAAAAAAAAGAAAATGTTTGATCTTACCAATTGAATAGCCGTCATGTACTTTTTCCACCACAGATATTTCTTGTATTGAGGTCCGAGAGCTGCTAAGAAGTAATACGTGTACATAAAGATGTGAACCACGGAATTCAAAAATCCCAAAAGAATTCCTTGTTCTCCAGGAAGAAGTTTCAGATAGCACCACGAAAAAAGTGCTGTGATCGTGTGATGGTACACATGCAAAAATGAAACTTGGTTCTGTTTTTTCCTCAGGACGAAAAACACCTGCAATGGAAAATTTTTCAATGTCACAGAATTATCAAAGATTATAATCATCAATATTCCAATTTCAGAATTTCCCATTTTTCGATTTCATTTTTTTGTTTCATCCACAAAAAAAAATTATCTGTTTTTACTCACGGTATCTAAAAGCTCAGTGATTTTGGAGAAAAAGTACCACCACGCGCCTCTCGAGAGCTGAAACAAAAAACATATCACATTTATCACGTACTTCTTGCAACCTTAAAAAAACACGTGCAACGAATATTATTGAAACTCACAGCAGTTTGCAAAGTGTTATCTGACATGGGCAGTTTTTCATTGGTGCACGTGCTGGTGAAAATGTACTTTGTGAAATCGACTTTCAGCGCCTGAAAAATCACGTAGACAGTCCAAATATTTTCATTTTGAGAAAGGAAATTTCACGAATCGACGATTCAGACATTTTTAAACGTGCAAAATTGAAAATTCCGGGAAATTCAAAAATTAAAAAAAATTGTTTTTAACGAATGGAGTGATTCTTCATTTTCCTTAAATTATATAAAATTATAAAATAGAAGAAAATGTATTTTTTACGAATGTCGAAATTTTTTTAACTTAAAACATTCAGAATTTTCGTTAATAAATCTCTTTTATTGTATATTTGAACCATAAGTTTTGATACTCCGTAAAAAGGTAAAAAACTTACGAGGGCAGACAACCAAATACTAAATAGTACTTGAAAAGCATTGTAAGCTATCATCAAATTTTTCAGTTCGAAGGCTGGTTTGTCTTTCATCATCTTTGGTCCAATTTTCAATACGAATGTTAAATAAACAGCTAAAATTGCCAGAACTGGAGCAGGAGAACTCATCAATGGCCAGGTGTCGACCATTGGATCTAAAAGAAAAGTTCCATTTTCACAACAACTAAAATAATAAAATAATAATAAATATTTCCTTGGTAGAAAATAATTGACAAACTTTTCAGATATTTAAATAAAAATTTAAGTGATTTTTCTGTATCTATTTCACCTTTATTTGTCTCCAAAATTTCATGATAGTTGCTGACGACTAATCCTATGATATTCGCCATGATTAGTTTTTTGTTGGTGTGTGCTTATTTTTCTGCAAAATAAAATTTTTTTCAGTTTTAAAACTTTTAAAACATTAGCAATTTATTTAAGTTGTTGCAAAAAATTTTATAATCTGATCAGATGATTTCATTCATTATTTATTTTACACAAATCAATGAATAAAAAATTAAAGAATCAGTGAAATATTTAAATAATTTCGAACTTACATGTTTTTTCACTGATTTTGTACTAAAATTTTAAAAATCATGAAAATTGTGCGGGTAAAAAAATTTTAGAATTTTTCGATAATTTCCAGTTATATTTTATTGTACACATTCATTGTTTATTTTGTAAAACTCAGTAAATAACAAATTCAAGAATCAGTAAAATATTTAAATAATTCCAATCTTACATCTTTTTTCACTGATTTTGTACTGAAAGTTCAGAAATCATAAAACTCGTGTGAAAAAATTTTTTTTTTATTTTAAAACATAAACAATATAATCAAATGAAAATTAAAAAAACCAAACTGACTGTAAAATAAAGAATTGAACCTCATGAAATTGTTTGAATATTGCTGCAAAAAAAAGTTTTATAATCTCATCAACTGATTTCATTCATTGTTTAAAATCAGTGAATGAAAAAATTCAAGAATTAGACAATTATTTACATAATTCCGAATTTACATGATTTTTCACTAATTTTTCACTGAAATTTCAGAAGTTATAGAAATCGTGTTCGAAAAAAATTTCAGAATTCTTTGATAATTGCAGTCATATTTCATTGTACACATTCATTATTTATTTTGTACAATTCAGTGAATAAAAAATTCAAGAATCAGTAAAATATTTAAACGATTCCAAACTTACATGTTTTTTCACTTCGATTTTTCACTGAAACTTCAGACATAAAAATTGTGTGCGAAAGAAATTTTTTTCAATTTTAAAACATCAACGATATAATTAAATAAAAATTCAAAAATATTAAACTGACTGTAAAACAAAGAATTGAACCTTATAAAATAATTCGCATATTGTTGCAAAAAAAATTTTATAATCTAATGAATTGATTACATTTACATTCATTATTTATTTTTACACAACTCAGCGAGTAAAAAATTCAAGAACCAGTGAAATATTTAAATTATTCCAAACTTACATGTTTTTTCACTGATTTTGTACTGAGAGTTCAGAAATCATAAATTTCGTTTGCAAAAAAAATTTTCCCAGTTTCAAAACATCAACTATATAATTGAATGAAAATTCAAAAATACCAAACTGACTGTAAAACAAAGAATTCAATCCAATGAAGTAATTTGCATATTGTTGCAAAAAAATGATACATTCTAATCAATTGTTTTATATATTATTTATTTTACACAACTTAGTAAATAACAAATTCAAGAATCAGTTAAACATTAAAATTTTTCCTAACTTAAATGCTTTTCCACTCATTTTTCACTGACAGTTCAGAAATTATAAAAATAATATGCGAAAAAATTTTCAAAATTCTTTGATAATTCTCACTCACATTTTATTGTACACAAAAACTTTGACGCAAATCGCCAAAAGAATCAGTAATCAGTAATTAACGCTCCCAGGAAATAAAAACTGGTATGCTACGACGAAAAATTCATGCATATTAAACATTCCCGAAATCATGAGAATCGTCACTGTGAATAATTTTGTCACTCCTCCAGGAAATTGTTTTAGAAATCTTATCTTATATAATTTTTTAATGATCTTACCTCTCGAAACTTTTCGAATTTTAAGAGACGAAACTTTTGCTGATCGGAAGATATAAGGATTTCAACTCTGGTTACAAAAAAAAAAAATCATATGAAAATGGTGGAGAACTTGTAATAGAAAGTTTAGATGATTTTTAGAGATTTAACAAAAATTAAGGAAATTATTGTTTAATAAAACATGACAAAATTCAATATAGTAATTCAAGTCCATTAATTACTTAATTTTTTATTTATTTGATGCATTTTCTGAATATTTCATTTTAGATTTTTCCTTACATCATTTCACGCACCGCAATTTTTATCCAAGTTCAGTTTTATGAAATTGCGAGCGACAAAAGTGGCAATTGTTCAGTTCAAGTGCAAAATTTCACACTTTGCAATCGATAACATGGAATATCCAACAGTTTAATTGTTTTTGCTTGCAACACCAACGTTCATTATGTCACCATGTTATGCATTCGGTTCAAATTTTAAACAACAATTCATGCCTTGTTCAACGTAAAAAATTATAAAAATTCCTTCTTTCCCAATCTTACATAAAATACACCAAATAAAATAAACATGTTTTGATAGGAATCAACAATAACAATTTTTCACTTAAAAAATACTAAATCATAAAATTTACCTTCTTACAATTTTAAAATCCGTAAAAATAACTTTTTATCAAATATCTAATATTTTTTCATCGAACTTAATTTTCAGCTTCCGAAGCGATTTTTCTTATTCCAATATTGTAATAAGTTCCGAATTTCTGTATTTTTAGACAGAAACAAGTATAAAATTTTGTTCTTTGCTCCTACCGAATCACATTTATAAGAATTGAACTTCCTCAATAGATCATTCCATGAATTATTCAGAAACGTGAAGGCGATAAACTGTGATAAAAATTCAAAACGAAACCCATTTTGGGAAATTGCATATGCAGCACGTTCAAACTTTTTATCAGTATTTATGTTTAAATCGGTTTGAATTTATGTAACGCTATTTATCGGAAAAAGTCATAGAGGAAGTAATATTGATATTTTTTGCTACCAGTTTTTCTTTCGATGTTTTGAATGTTTTTTTACGTGGAGGGAATTTTTTAAATTTATGTGGGATGTAGCGTTGTATTAAAAGATATCAATATTATGTAGAATAATGATATTATTATTTTATTATTGATACATTAATCTTAGAGCAATAAATAAATAAATAATTGAAAAATAAGGTAATGGATAAATAATGATTATGTATTGAACTAATAATTTTATATAATTTTGAATATTCTCGAATAATTAAACAATTTTTCAATCTCTTCTTCCATCTCTGGAGTTTTTTTGTGTGTGTTATTTTTTTTTTTTTTTTTATAAGGATTTCATGAATTTTTCTGTTATTCTGATAGTATTGAAATTTTTTGAATTATTATTTCAATACTTACTAAAGTATCGAGAATTTTACAAAATGATTAATCGTGAAAAATCAAATGATATGAACTGAAATAATATTATAATTATTCAATAATTTATTTATTAACTATCAATCAATAGATGAATACATTGGTAATAAAAAAAAATAAATAAACAATCAATATATATCGAACTGATTATTTTTTACAATTTTGAAGATTTTTAAAAAATTAGATAATATTTTATTCTCATCTTCAATCTCTGGAGTTTATTCGGTTATTTTGTATTTTTTTTATTTTTAGTATAAATTTAAAAATTTTCAATATTATTCTGATATATAAAATTTTCTAATTAGTTACTCAATACTTTCTCAAATATCGAAAATCTCCAAAAAATAATAAATTATGAAAAATCATATGATACGAACTGAAATAATAGTATAATTATTCAACAGTTTATTAATTAACTATCAATTAATAAATACTTAGAAAAAAAATGAATATCTATCGATTTTATTATTTTCTATAATTTTGAAAATCGTTAAAAAATTCAAAAGTATTTCACTCTCTTCTTTTGATGCCTGGAGTTTCTTGGTTTATTTATTTATTTTTTTTTTCAACAAGTATAAATTTACGAATTTCGACATTTTTCTGATATTCAAACTTTTTGAAATAATTTCTAAACTATTTCCTTATCCATATAATAGGTAAGGAAAATATAGGATAGGATGGGATAGGTTAGAGTACCGAGAATTCCACAAAAATTTAAATCATGAAAAATCATATGACACGAATAGAAACATAATAATTTGATTTATTATGAATTTATTTATCAACAATGAATCAAAATATTTCGAACTCATTATTTCTTATAATTTAAAAGAATCCCGGAAAATTCAATAACATTTCATTTTCTTCGTCAATTTCTGGAATTTCTTTTTTTTTTTTTTGAGTTTCACGAATTTCAACATTATTCTGATATCGTTAAATCTTTTTTAATTAATTTTTCAATACTTTCTAAAGTATCGAGAATTCCACAAAATTTTAAATAAAAAAAATTATTTATTACGAACTGAAACATTAATAATAAGATATTTTAATTATTTATTTAATAACAATCAATCAATATGTATCGAACTCATTAATTTCTATAATTTTGAAAAATCTCAAAAATTAATCAATATTTCAGCCACCACGTCAATCGCTAAAATTTTATTGTTTTTTTTTAACTTCACGAATTTGAACATTATTCTGATATCGTTAAAACTTGTTGAATTAATTTTTCAATACTTTCTAAAGTATCGAGAAGTTCACAAAATTTTAAATCATGAAAAATCATATCATACGAACTAAAACAACAATAATATGATTTATTAATAATTTATTTAATAACTATTATTCAATATGAATCAAATTCGTTATTTTTTATATTTTTGAAGAATCACAGAAAATTTTACAGTATTTCATTCTCTTCGTCAATCTCTAGAATTTCTTTGCTTTTTTTTTAATTTCACGAATTTCAAAATTATTCTGACATCATTAAAATTTTTTGAATCAATTTTTCAATACTTTCTAAACTATCGAGAATCTGAGAAAATTATAGAAAATGTTACATAAATCACTCGAGATTCAGAGAATCGTCCAGGATTCCAAATAGCGATTGAGCCACGATACGGAATTCAAGTCACGAAAGTTGTATAATAGAAAAACTTCGTAATAGCAAAAAAAACTAAGACGCCGATGAATGAGAAATTCATTGATCTCCCGATCCACGTCGATCTTTGATGGCGAAATTGCCCATGTTTTTCGAAGACGAAACGTAAGAACGTTCTTGCTCTCAAAATTGTAAATATTTCTCACTCTCTTCCTTGTCGAGAGCTTGCCCCGCCTTAAAGTTACGCCAACTTTTCGCAATGTAATATAACTGTGTTTGAACAACACGAGCACTCCTGAAACTGATTTTACGTGTTTCAAACACATACGAGAATGTGAAAAAATCAGTTTTTGGAGACTTAGAGTATTTAATACTAATTATGTTTTTCTGCAAAACATTTTGATTTATAAAATAAAATAAAATAAAAATCAACGATAAAAAACTCGTGAAATAAAAAAAAAGCAATAAAACTCTAGAGATTGACGTGGTGAATGAAATATTGTTTAATTTTTTTGTATTTTTCAAAATTATAGATAATAAAATACAATTTTCTGATCATTTTATTTTATCGTTATGTTATCGATTTTTTAGACAAATTTTGCTTAGATGAATTTCGTATAAATCTTTTTTGATGAATTCTGAAAATAATAAGTGACGTTTGTAAAAAATTAAAAAACTTACTTTTTTGGGGTGAGAGGGAGGTTTAGCTTAATTAGTTTAATTTCCCTAAACTCATTTTTGCAGTTACTTAGTAAATATTATGTGCATGTTTATTTTTACCTGTCGAAAAACTTAAACTCATAGAAAAATGAATATGCTTTGAAAAACAGTAAATTTTACTTTTTTAAATTTAAACGGTCAGTTTCCCGAAATTTCATATATGTCTATAGAACCAAAATTTTACTCATGTTTTCCGAACAATAACGCACTTATTTAAATTCATGTTACTTGTTTCAAACAGATACAAGGATGTTAAAAAGTTGTTTTTTAACACTTACAATATTTAATATTGATTTTGTTGGTCTGCAAAACATTTTTATTGAATTTTTTCATGCTTTGATTATATCTCTATATCAATTATTTGTAGACAAATTCTCCATACATGAATTCAAAATCATATTTTTTTATGAATTCTGAAAACGATAAGTGACAAATGTAAAGAATTTAAAAATTCCTTTGTTTTTTCGGAGGGATTAAACAAAATTAGTTTTATTTATGTTTATTTCAGGTAAATTAGTTGAATTCATCTAATCTAAACTATAAAACAATAATTTCATTATTGTATTAATGTAATTTATATAACTAATTTAATTTATATAAATAATTTTTAGTAATGTAATTATTTTAATTCATGTAATTACTTACATTAGTAAATATACACTATTTAAAAAAGTGTAATTTTTACTTTTGAAAAACATTCACTCCTAGAAAAGTGAATACGCACTGAAAAAAAGTAAATTTTCATAAGGTTACCAAAAATGTTTAATTTTTTGAGATTTTTCAATAACAATAACAATAACGTACTTGTTGAAACTAGTCTTACGTGTTTCAAACACATACGTTAATATTAAGAAGTCATTTTTCTTACACTTAAAATATTTGATATCGATTTTGTTGGTATGCAAAACATTTTTATTGAATTTTTTCCTTATTTGCTTATATCTCTCTATCCACTATTGATACACAAATATTTCATGGATAAATTTTGAATAATTCTTATTGATAAATTCTTAAAATGATAAGTAACAAATGTAAAGAATTCAAAAACTTCTTTTTTGGGGGTGAGGGTGATTTAACAAGATTAGTTTTATTTTTTTATTTGAGGTAAATTACTTAAATTTGTTTAATTTCAATTAAAAATCAATAAAATTTCTGCAGTTTATTAGTAAATGTTCACTTTTTAAAACAATGTAATTTTTACCTGTCGCAAAACATAAACTCCAAGAAAAGTGAATACACGCTGAAAAACAGTAAATTTTCCTAAGGTTTCCAAAAACTTCATATCTTGTTAGAACCAAAATTTTACCTCTATTTTCCGAATAATCACGCAAGACAACTTTTTTTTAGATGAATTTAAATAAATTTTGTTGATAAATTCTGAAAATTATTAGTGTGAAGAATTCATAAACTCCTTTTATCTTTTTGGGGGGTGGGGGGAGGGGGGGAATTTAGCAAAATTAGTTTTATTTAGTTTTATTTCAACTAAATTAGTTAAATTTCCTTTATTTCAAGTAAAAAACAATAATTTCTCTAATTTCCTGAAAAATATATACCTACTATTTGAAAGAGTGTAATTTTTACCTGTTGAAAAACATAAACTCCTAGAAAAGTGAATACGCGCTGAAAAACAGTAAATTTTCCTAAGGTTTCCAAAAATTTCATGTCTAGAACCAACATTTTACCTATATTTTCCGTACTAAAACGCACTTGTTGAAGATTTCGGTTACACGCCCGTTTCGTAAAAATGACATTAAATTTGGCCCCGAAAGGAAACGGTTTTTTTTTCCGGAGCGAAGCTCACGCGAAGTGAAACGTCCGAGCGCGAACCGAAAACTGGCATTAATTTCGACGGCCAGCCCGTTGCACGCGCCCCACTCATTGCTTATCAAATTTTCTCCCAGCACATATACAATTACCTTCATTTTTTGCCACCCTCATAAATTTTTCGAACCAAATTCACAAGAAATTTTTTTTCTGCCAACCACTAAAATATCTTTCGGCGCAAATTGCACAACTTTTTTATACCGCTTTCACGACTTGATGAAATATGTCATGGTGCAAGTATTTTGAATTAAAATTCGATTTCTTTCCTGGTTTTTATTGTTTGGACCAGGAAATTCACTGAATAATTTATTTATATAAACAGAGAATAGTATATTGTTACCAACAAACTAATTACAATTTTGTAAAATTATGATTTCTGTGTCTACTGAAATATGAAAATTCAATTCATCACAGTATAATAAATTCTTTGACCCTGAAAATTTTACTTTTTTAAAAGAATATAAATTTGTCCAGAAATTTGTTCGACCTGCACCATAAAAAAAAAGATTATAATTAGTATGTAAACATTATATCACTATTTTGTAAAATAAAAATTTTTGTGTCTGTGGCATCGAAAAAATTTGATTTATATATGAATTTTAATCATACAAACCAAAAATTTATGTACTCTTTTGATTCCTTGGAGTGAAATTTCACTTTAAATCGTAATTTCTAGAGAAATTAATAACAATTATAAATAGGTCATTGTAGATGTTGTTTTAACATTGTCACATTTTTCAAGAAAAAAGAAAATTTTTTTCCATCGTATTAATTATCATTCGCGTTATCGTGACAGGGACAAAAAGCTCGGAAAAACAAAGATAAAAGTTTTCAGGTTCACGGTATTTGAGGAATATATTTTATTTTATTTACCGAGTAATTGTAAATTTTCTCACGAATCGAGCGTCATTTGTAAATTATTCACGCGGGCATTGAAATGCAGTGGTTTTAGCTAAAAAGTGTGTAATGTTAGAATAGTTTTTTCGTTCGCTGAATTCCCGAGTTACGTAACAATTATTTATTTTATAATGACTCCATCACGGGTTTTTACGTGACTTCAAACAGGGGTATTGGTTTTTTTTTCAAACAGGTTCCCAACAAGAGAAATGTTAATTATTCGTCTCAAGGTCGATTCAAGATGAACAAATATCTTTATTCAACTCCCGCAAGGAATATGTAATTTCGGACCCCTGCTGAGAGTTAGAGAAATGATGAATTACCTGACTGTTGACGTGAAACAGTGGGAGAAGTACGTATTTCTCC